>VFFE01007237.1:3295547-3369771 GCA_008921705.1 Burhinus oedicnemus | reverse complement strand
TGTGGGCTCCCCAGTTCAAGAAGGACAGGGAACTGCT
The DNA here is from genome assembly GCA_008921705.1 of Burhinus oedicnemus. Taxonomy (NCBI): domain Eukaryota; kingdom Metazoa; phylum Chordata; class Aves; order Charadriiformes; family Burhinidae; genus Burhinus; species Burhinus oedicnemus. The sequence continues at coordinate 3,369,734 of VFFE01007237.1, read as the reverse complement.
GGAGAGGGTACAGCAGGGGGCTACAAAGATGATTAGGGGGCTGGAACATCTTTCTTATGAGGAAAGGCTGAGGGACTTGGGTCTTTTTAGTCTGGAGAAGAGAAGACTCAGAGGGGATCTCATCAATGCTTACAAATACTTAAAGGGAGGGTGCTGGGAGGATGGGACCAGTCTTTTTTCAGTGGTGCCCAGTGATAGGACAGGAGGTAATGGGCACAAACTTTAACATAGGAAGTTCCATCTGAGCATGAGGAGGAACTTCTTTCCTTTGAGGGTGGCAGAGCACTGGCAGAGGCTGCCCAGAGATGTGGTGGAGTCTCTGACTCTGGAGACATTCCAAACCTGCCTGGACGGCATCCTGTGCAACCTGCTGTAGGTGAATCTGCTTTGGGGGTTGGACTAGAGGATCTCCAGAGGTCCCTTCCAAGCCATGTGATTCTGCGAGTCTGTAATTCTCCTTACCTTATAATAAATGTTTAAAAAGGCCAGATGAATCACAACCTAAAACCATCTGTTTCTCTCCACTTGCTATAAAAGGACTTGAGGGTCACTAGCTTAGCTGTAGACATGTACACCTGCAGTATCTGAATTTAGATGAACAATTAGCACTCTTGATGTCTGTCCATCAGAACCAAATGGCCTGCTGGAGGGTTTTCTTTAGGTGAAAACAAGTTAACACAGTAGTTCTGAGTTCAAATGTTAGAGAAGTGAACTGAACAGGGTATCAGAACAGTTAGTCAGGGGCTTAAACTCTGAATTTGCTATTTGTATTTTTCAGTTACAGTGGTAAACATTTTATGACAGAGATCTGAAACTTATGGACAGATTCTGTGCTTGTTCTTCTTTTTGATCACTCCAAGAGTATAGCAGAAGCACAGATGATAAAAATTTTGCCGACCTGTGCAGCAAACCTCTTCCATATTACCGAGAATGGAGGTGTTCCCAGTAGGCAGAAAGTCAGTTTAGCAGCAGTATCAAGAGACTGATAAATACGTGACTTGCTCTATCCATCTCATGCTCACAAAATATCCCAGGGAACCAAACTTAACTGCCTGAGAGTAATGCATTCTTCTATCTCATGTTCACAGTGGGAAGAAAATCAAAGAAAATCAAAGTGAAATTCAGAAAATTCCTAGGGATTATGTCTGGTACATACAAAATCTGACTTGGGTATTTCCTAAAGCATTACACACCTACAATAGTACAGAAATACAATAACCATTTCCGCAATGACTGTAACTTTAGAAATCTATGAAATAATTGATTAGGTGAGTTCAGCTGCTTCCAGACAATAAAATATGAAACAAAATAAATCTCACTTTTGCTGCTTTCATTCGCTTCAATGCTCAAAAGCCTTCTGCTTGCTGTAACTGAACTCCTACATTACAAGACAAAAAAATCCTTATGGAATAAAATACACAAGTTTTTCTTTATCAGGCCAGCCTGGTGCCTTGCTGATAATGCTCTCTGCAGTCAACTGGGAGATCTGAATTCAGATCACTGACTTAATCTCTTACTTTGCAGATTGCTAGGGGCTTCGAATGGTAGAAAGACAGTATATTTAATCGTGAAGACTCAGAGGAAGCACTGAGAGGCAATGGGTCAAATAAGCAATCCTTAAGAGCAGGACATCATTTAATTTTCATTGAAGGAAACTGCCATACAAGTGGAGCAGTATTAGATCAAAAGAGTTTAAAAACTTCTGGGAAAATAAAGCAGGTGATGCCATTAAAATTTTCCTGCAAAGGTACAATGAAACACAGAACAGAAGCAGGGATGATCGAAGGGATGGTATGGCTTCCAGAGTGAGAAACAGATCAGGCCTATTCAACATGGATAAAATATGCAGAGGAAAATGTGTATAAGAAATGACCACTTGTGTCTTGTAACACAAAAACTAAGGGCACTCAATGATACTATCAGGTCACAGGCTTGAAAAACAGAAGGAACTGATTAATAACTTTTCACAGAATGCATATTTGTTTTGGGTAATTTATTGCCACAAGACATTATGTGCGTCAAAAGTATTAAAAAAAAAAAAGAAAAATTAAAAAAAATACAGGAAAACCAGTCCACCAGACCAGCAAGTATAATGGAATCACAGCTCAGGAAATGTTAATCTCACTGATTGGTGGAAGCTGAAGTAATACACTTTGGGAAAAATCACAGTTGTCCTGGTTTTTATATCCCTTTCAAAGTATTTGTGACCAGTTTTGCTCAGAGATTGAGCTAGATGACCTATTGGCCTGATCTAGCTGGTAATTTTTATGCGACTTGTTCTTCTTTCCGTATCACTGCTAAGATTGCATGACAGAAGATAAGAAATATGCACACCATTTAACTTAAAGGAAATTAATGATTCCATAGTTATCTGAAACATAAAGCAATCATCATTACCTAGTGCCTACAGATCAAGTTATCTTCCTCTTTTGGCAGCTGCACTGTAATAAGTAGATCAACCCAATGTAATTATGTTATTAATTTTATTTCAGGAAAAATATTTGGTATGTTGATAGTTTTAGCATTCCTTGAATGCTGAGAAGTTCAAGAGAGCTGCATGTCTGACAAAATGAAATCATAGTAAAGCAGTTTGATGTTCATATGCTTTAGGAAACAAGGAGCCACAAGAAGAAATTATTTTCATATTCCTATTTTGTAGCCCTCATTATTCCTCTTCTGACCTCAAATTTTAGGAGGGAAGAATCTGCAAAAGGAAGAAAATGACCTGTCTCGCAGAATAATATGAAGCTTATTCAGTTAATCAACATGAAGCATGCTAAACTGTCCAGCTGAGAGATGATGTATAATTATTAAATTCTGTTATTTTTTATGGATATTACACAGACATGTAAAGTAAGTGGAACAGACTGACATGAGAAAGGAAAAAGGAAAATTATTAATTCAAGATTTTGTGAAAACAGGTATGACAGTAATACCTCAACAGAAGGTATAAAAAATTGTCAAGAAGTTGGATCCCTAACGATCTAGTTGTTGTTGGTCTGAAACCACAAACAAAATTAGCATTTAAGTGCATTGGATTCTGGAGCAAAAAGAATGTTCCTAATTGATACTTGTACCTAATCAGATGCATTTTACCACCTGCATTCAAAATGACGCGTAAGTGCTTAACTCTTTTCCTGAATTTGACATAAAGGAAATTGGGAAGCTATTATCTAATATTTTCTGCAAGCTCAACTTATTTGACAGGAAATATGATCTTCCTGCAAAAATGCCAGAGTTTTATTTATTTTAAAAAAAAGTCCTATCTAGGAGGGAAATGAAAGTCTTTTATATCTTCATTTATATTTTTCAATCTTGCCCACTTACAGGAAAAAATCTGAGGTAGACTTTGAATATCAAACCATAATTTACGCTGGAGTTGTCATAATGGATTAGTATATTTGATGTTGAAAAGTCGGTTACTTTTAAGGTCACTATGACACATATTATGGTAAATTTTAATGAAGCAAGAACTTGTAAAAACTTTTTGAAGTTCACTCATTAATATGTTTGTTCTGTAAAGCATCACAGAAGGTCTACCTGAACATTAGCATTCACATTTTTGATTCAAGTCTAATGAATTTCTAAAAGGACTGAATTAAAGAAAGTATTTGTTTTCAGGGGGAAAAAAGCAGCTGCCAGAATACATTTGGAAACTCAGAGTTTTTGTAACATGTTGATGTACTAGAGACAATACATTACTCATTATAATAAGAACTGTTTGGTTACACAAATGAATTCAACCCAATAACTTCATCTTCTGTTGTTTTACAGTGAGTCTCAGCTATATGTGTACATATTTTATTTGTATATTTGTAATTCTTACGTTTATCGAAATTCTAAGGCCATCTTTTTGCTTTATGAGGTACCAATGTATTTTCAGTCACTTTAATTTTATTTCTGCCAGCAAAGTTTAATTTTACTCTCTGCAATGGTGCTTGAACACATAAGCTAACATTCCTATCCCAAAGGATCAGAGAAATACTTGACAAGTAATTGGCTATGAAAGTTTAATTTGGACAAATATTCAGACTTTTTCAGTGTATGTCATATTTAGTCAGTTGAAGAGGAATCTTCCATCTGGATAACTCTGTAGACTAATTTGTTATCTCGTTGGCACCAGAGAATAGATGATCAATATTGTATGTCAAATGCAAGCTGTACTTTTAAGCACACTAAATTTAATGTGCTCATATAAATAACAGTTTATGTATTGCTACATTGTGAATGCACCAAATTTTTCTTACTTTCCTAGGAGATTTTGATGAGATTAGACTTTCCTATTATTATTTAGACATATAGATGCATAATTTACAGAATTGTGTAAATCTAAACTGAATTGTAATCTGAGCTTCTTTTTACAGGCTTAGGGTGCAAAGGTAGTTCCTGAAATTTCTCATTTTCTGTCAATCAGTACCTTCCCTGTAAAAGTAAGTTCCTCCTGCATAAATGTGGAAAGAAAAAAGAGAAAATGTTGTTTCAGAGATACTACTACTGTGTTCCTATGAAACCAAGAAGTCTCTTTATCTTGCTTCTAGAGTTTTGGTAATATACTACTGAAGTTCATTTGAGCTATTTATGGATGATTTCCTAACCTTTTAACAACTACCTTTTAACAAACAACCTTTTAATAAATTTGGGAGGGTGTCAACTGGTTAATCAACCAATGATCAATTGACATTCTTCTACCAATGCTTTTAATGCAGAAAATATTGATTGGACCTTTTTTGATGACTGTTTTGAAATTAATTTCAGTATGTTTCCTAGGCCTTTGCAAGATCTCTAAACCATATTTATAGGAATATATTCACATTCTGTTTTTTATGCTTCTCTTATTTTGATACACAATAATTTATGGTCAATACATTCAGTGTTTCTCCAGAAAACTGGTTAAATTTTCATATTAGAAAATACTTTTGGGTTTGGTTTGTTGCTGTTTGGGATTTTTAAGGGGAAAGGGCGTTAGTGCATGCATATATATATATATGTCTTAGTTAAAAATATAAACATATGAAACAGTCATGCAGCTGCAAATAAATGGACAGAATATTGTCCAGCATAACAAGTGGTTAATAAGCTACTGGAACACAAATAAGAGAAAAAACAAACAAACCAAGACTTAAGAGCAACATCATACTAAGAAAAAGAAAATAAAATTATGCAGGTTGTGATGCAGCAAAAGTAAACATGCGGTATTTAGTTGAAGATTGCATTTCAAAGGCAATTTCATAGTTTAGGCTCCTGTTTATAAAACTAACTAGGAGGCTGGACAATAAAGTCCACTAAGCTGCAATAGAATTGCAAAAATAAATGCTGTATTTTGGCAAAAGCATACTAAAAACACAAAGAGCAAGTTCATCAAGAAGTCCTTCTAACTTCTTGAACCGAGAGTGTAGGCTTTTCTACTTCATAAACCTGGGATTAACATACTTACTTGATCCTACTTCTTAATTACAGTGAGCCAGTGGATTGGTTGCAATGTTTTCATTTGTTTAGGCTAGCATCTTACAGTTGACCCTGAGGCTTGAGGCTGGGGTGGGGGCTGTTTCAAGGCCTTGGATTCAAATCACAGAGTTATGATCTTATTCTGAAAAGGACTGTTTTGCTGTATATGGTAAGAGCCTGAGATTAGCCAGTGGCGATGTCTGTAGGTGAGAATGAGCAAGGTGAAAATAAATATTGTTTACTTCTGTTCTTTCAAAATGTGAGGTTTTAAGGGGAAAAATCAGAGCCACCAAATAGGAATATGAAAGCAGTTTCTTCTCCATCTCCCAATTATATTAACACAAAACTATCTTACCATGGCTGCTCTTGGGAATCATGTAGCTAAGCATAGGGTTTGGTGGGGAAAAAAAAAAATCAACAAATAAAAGACCAAGAAGAATATTTAAGGGCTAAAATTATCAACAAATTAAGGTAGATTAATCTTCAGTTAGCATCAGAGCAGGAATTAGAAAAACAGACATTTCAATGTATTTACCCTTTCCTTTGAGGACTCACAAAGCAGAGTAATGTTCTGCCTCCTCATAGTTTTGCTAACGTAATTTATTTTTAGTCTGAATTTTCTGACAGAAGAATGCAAACACATAAAATGGAGAAGTAACTCTATAGAGATCTTACCTATTTTTCCCTTATTTCCTAACATTTGCTACTGTTATACTAGCTAGAAAGTATCAATTAGAAATATCACTTACATATAATGATGTTTAAACATTTGCACTAGACTGTAGCTAACATTGAATGGTCATAGAAAAGTATTTTCCAATTGATTTTTAAGACAATATTTACTGTGTTAATATTTATTATTATTACTACTAATAACAATAATAATAAATCTGAATTGCAGTAACAGCAATAATTTCAAAGTGGTTTAATTGGGCTCAGTGTTGTAGGGACATAACCAGTTCAGTCGCATGAAACTGCAAGAGAATGTTACAATCAAGTCAGCAAATTTACCTGGATTAAACTAATGAGGTGGCCAATTGAAAATTCAGAAATGCATAATCTCTTTCACAATTCTTTATTTTTTTAGCAGTCTTATTCAGCCAAGATGTAAAAGCAATACTGTCTGACATGACCTTAGACTGAAATGAGTAATTTTATTTGCTTTATCTTGGTTATCTTGGCTTTAACTGTAGTACCATCACTCTCCCCTTCCAAAACATAACCAGTAGAAGTGCCAGATGAGATGGATGTTCAGTATTAGAGCTTTCAACTCATCTGCATGCTTTTTTCCACTGATCTGATGTTACAGTGATGTAGCAAACCCCTACTGCAGGTATAGGTGAAATGAAGAGAGTCACTCTTCAGTTTATCTGTACATTGCCTGCTGTGGGCAGACTGTCACGTGGATTTTGCTGAAGAAGAAGTGACTGAGCAGTAAAGAAGAAACTTACTGCCTAGCCATAGCTGCTGCATTTTAGGTCAATGTAAATCCCTTTTGAGTAGGAAGAAAGAGGGGGAAGACTGCTTCCCCATGGAACAGCTGAGCAAACTCTGTTTGGAGATGGAAGAAGGTTGCAGCATGGCTGCAAACACAGATATTCCCAATCTCATCTCTTCTCACCCTCCATTCTGCCTGCCCAAAAAGGCCTGCCTAAATTTAGTCCCAAATGTAATAAAAAGGTCTGTGAGAGTTTCAAGAAACCTAGGAAGCCAACTTTCTTGAACAGCTCTGTCTTCAAACCTTTTTAACTTCTTTGCAGTGCAGATCTGACTTTCATCTATACAAACAGCTACTTTGTTCTAATTTAGCATTTTATGTTCTGTGCAGGATGTCTTCAGACAAAGATTCCTTTATGTATTGGGGTGTTCTCTCTGAAAGAAAACAGTATTTCAGCTCTAGGTTGTGGCTAACTTGGGAACCTGCCAAGTGGTTTCTCCAGACTAAAAGATCTTATTTCAGAACCATTTCTGGCACAGTTTTCCAGTTACTGCAAAACACCACATGCCTACTGATTTCACTGAAGCATTACACACCACCTAACACAACTTTCCTTTTGTTTAACTGCACAGAAATAGTGTAAGTATTGGTGTAAGTAGGTCTACTCAAACAGGTTGTTGATTTGATTTAGAGCATTAGTTTGTAAACATACACGGTTAAATGAATAGCAAGGTGGTCAATGAAAGAATAAAGACAATTTTATCCTACAGAAAAGTACACGTAGACAAAAATTTCCTTTTCTCACTAATTTTACTGCAGAATTCAAACACATTAGTTTCAAGATAAGCAAAACTTCTGCTTAATAATAATTCAAGTCCAGGTGGCTGAGCTACACCACTAGAATACAGTTTGGAAAATACAGTAAGTGAAATAACAAAAATGCTGAAAAGCAAATGACAAATTATTTCCCAGTGTTTGTCAACATGTAAGAAATCCTTTCTTGTATGCATGGATATTTCTTCAAAGGATCTCAGGAGGAAAATAATCTTTTCTTCCAGGCAACAAAACCAAATACAGTCACATTTACCATGGACTAAAATAATCCTCGTACCTCAACACAATACAACACGAAAGAGAATTTCTAAAGCGGGGTATATAAGCAGGAACAGATCTCAAGTACACTTGGCTTGATTATGGAAAAAACACAGGAACTGTTAAAAAAATGTTTGATACTCTCTGATGCAACAAATGCAAACTAGAAGATGTATGAAAGTTTCGTGGCAATAAAAGCATAAAACATGTAAATGTTAGACAGTTTCTCAGTGAACCAGGACAACAAGCCCTTAAAATATTAGTTTCTGTATGGTGGGGTTTTTTTGCTCAGTTTGGAAGGTAACTGCACTTGCATTACTAGAAGCTGGATTGTTCTAAAGACAAAAGCAGGACACTACTGTGGAAGTAAAAGGGACTCACAATTTGTAAGCCACCAAGCTCCAGTCTGTTCTCACACTATGAACACCTATTCCATCTACCCACACATTGAGGTAGATCTCCTTGGAAACTGCACTGTACAAAGCAAAGCAGAAGATATGAAGCTGTTTTACGGCATCAAAAAATAGTGAAATACAAATGAAGTATTTAACAGAAAAGTTTCGATTAAATGTTTTCCAAATTAAGTTGATTCCCATTCACTTTTACATCTCTAACAAAACAGCTCTTCTCTTCCTCTCAAGATGTGGTGCTGCTACAGTAAAGCAAGTAGAAGTTATCTGAAGATTGTGTCAGTTTTTCCAGTGCTGTAGGACTCACTGTGCTGCACAGCTTTTAAGTACTGTGCCCAGAGGATGTAGACAAAAGACAAAAAGCTCGATCTTAGAAACCACATCGAGGTCTCCTGCATTGTGCTGTTGAACTGTTTAAAATTTAATTTCAGTAATTTTTAATAATTTATTTTTAGTAATTGTTGAGCTAGGGAATTCATTTTGTGGTATTTTATTTTCAATTAATTATCTAATTTTAAACAGTGTGTTGCATTCTCTCATAGATTTTCAAATTGTCTATTTCACTGATGTCAATGATTCTCTCATGCAGTGGGATGACTTTCACCATATTCTTAGGGAGAAAAATTGATAATTCTAGCAGTTTTCCATTATAAGACCTGTTTAACAGCTGAGTAGTAATTACAAAAAATCAGCACTGGGAGGCTGATACTGAGCTCTTTACGGCACAGACAGTGAATCTAAACTGTTCCGTTTAAGACTTTAATGTAATGCAATATAAAATCAGGACAGTCTTCCCTTCAAGTCAGTGATGAAAAAGATGGGAGGGAAGCAGTTCTTTTATACAATTTAGCATATTATACATATTTTGGAAGTAAAGCCAAAGTAAACAGAAAAGGTATATGAGAAATGGATACATTTGTAATATAGAACCCCCTTCCCACTGAGTTGTCAAAATACTCCTCACATTGGTACAAATGTCTGTGGACAGTATAAGAAAAAAGCACATCATAATATGCACACTTTCCTATATGTAAAGATCACAGCTAAACCCGTGGCACAGAAGTATGTTTGAGGTAAAAAACACTTAAGTATTGATTTACACCACCTGAAGGAGTTGTGCTCCCAGCTAGAAGGACAGCTGGACTACCAAAAAGGGGAAAATAACAGTAATTAGAAATAAAACATGACTTTGTAAAAATGAAGTATGTCCTGAGATTGGCTTCTTCGGCTTTCATCCTTCAACACCTGTCCTAAAAAGTGACCTACACCAAGCTGCCAATCTTGGTTTCCCTAGGAACCCAACACAGAACTGGAAGTATTGGTAGTCTGTGTTGTCAACTAGGTCAGAACTCCCATTTCCTTACTTAGGATCTAGGAATCTTCAGATACTCTGGTCTCCAGCTCCGAGGAAGGAAATCCTATACTTCATGACACCCCTCAGATCATCCAGGGGTTTCCAGATTATGGAATACTGGGTCTGGAGACTGATGAATTTCTGCAAGCCTGATGAACCAGCTGGCTCAAGTTTGGAAAAACCATGATGAGTTTACAGTGGCAGTAATCTCAAAATACTAGGTCCCAGTAACCATCACATTTTTTTTTAATGTTCCAAACTAAAATTAACAGAAAAACCCCAAACTCCTGGGTGTTTGGTTTTGGTTGGGTTTTTTTGGGGTTTTTTTCCACAGCTGCAGAACCCTTTTCCTAAGCAAAGCTTAAAAACTATTGATGAAACACACTGTGCAAACACTAACTTTTTTGCTTGTAGTAGTTTATGATATTCGGCATTATTTATTACTTTGTGGCACTGCACATTTTCTAATACGCTGCTTCCAACAACCAGGAGAAGATATCTGAAACAGTCTACCTTTTCTGCACACTTGTTTTAAAAGGGAAATTTTCAGGCGAAAAGTTTAGATATGAAATACAGGCTTAAACCCATCCGGTAAATTCCAGTGTTAAAGACAGAATGGAACCATATGAATTTGTATACAATATATTTGTTTACTTTCCATATTTAGCCAGGAATGTTTTAGCAACTCCTAGTTATTAATTACTTCACTAGGAAACCTTTCTGAATAGCAGCTTCTCAAAGATATCCAGGGAGGTTTTATGAACCTAATGCATTTGTATCCTATTGGACATCTTCAAAGACAATATAAAAAGGTAGCAAATGACATAAAAAAAATGACATTATGATCACTGCAAGGAGTTTTGAGTCCAGAAGCATTTTGTAGATGTGATCCAGGGAAAGAAAAGTAATGAAGATATCGGGGAGAAAACCCAGCCCAGAAGAGAAATATTTTTCACTCATGGGTATAAAAGGCAGATGGAATCTATCTCTGAAGTCTGAATAGGATAAAAAAAAAAAAAAAGAGAAGAAAATTGTTTCACTTGAGTGAACTGCTTAGATAACAGCCAAGTGGCTATGTTAGAAGTACAAATCATGTAGTACAAACTTAGTCTTCACTTCATATGACCCTATGAAACTGCAGTTCAGAAGAACAGATCTGTATTAGGATACCGTATCAAGAATCCACATCAATTAAAGGACTCAGAGAATTAATTTCTGGTTACAGGTGAGTGGAGTTTTGTCTGCTTGACGCTGTTGAAAACTACAGAGCCTGGATTCAATAAGAGTGTTCTTTTCGCTCCCTCTCTGGATCAATTTGATGATTTGGATCAATGCTTTGTACAAACAAAATACTGTGGCACACAAGAACACAAAGTCTCAGGACACGTAACTTTATATTGTGCTTGACATTTGCATGTCTACCGATTCATGCATCTTCCTTGGCAAGCCAGAAAAAATAATTTTGTGCAACTTACTACATCTCAATTAGAGGTTTAAAGTTTGTATATCAGCTGTCCTTTTCTCCCAGCAAACTCTGAAAGGTCATTTCAAAATGAAGCTGCTGATGTTGGTGTGAGAGTTAGGCTGTTTTTCCCCTTTTTAACAAAATCCTAGACAACTCAGTAAACACACCTCCTTATTGTGTTAGATATTTGTTTCTTTAAAGCTGAAATAAATCCACCTGTATATTCCATTGGAATATTACTTCACTGTTACACACAAAGCTCAGAAATCAGTAAGATTTAATACAGTGAGCTAAGATACAAGCAATTTCTTAGACTGGAGAGGCAAACACCCCTGAGACACAAACACTAACTTTTCATTACATTTTGTGAAACTATTAAACCTTCAATTTGATTCAGTATCGGAATAAGAAAAAATGAATTAAGTAACGCCTTCCTTTTAAAAGTAAGCATTTCTGATTATCTTCTCTTCCCTCCATCCGTCATGTTTTCAGAACACATAGTCTCATCAGCTCCAAGATTTAGAGATTAATACGTTACTTCACGTCTGATATCGATTTTAGATTTAGCTTTAACAGTCTTTCAGTGAGCAGCTGCTAAAATCAAAACCATACTAAGGCAGACAGGAATGCATAAGGCGAGATGATAATCAGGATTATGTGATTTCAGAGATCCCAAACTATTGGAGCTAGAAAGTCTGCTGCCCTCACCAATGGAAAGCTAAAGGTGCTTCCAGCTTTTCAGCTGGTGTATTTCTATTTTTGATCTTAAAGTTGCTCACAAAGCACGTACTATATCAAACAGAGCTGGGCAGCATTTGTTTTACTCAAAACAACTCCTGTCTATGCTGCAACAGCAGTTAATTTGCAGAACAGGTTCAAAACTCAAATGCTTCTAACTTTGTAATATAATATTACTGGGTTGTGGCCAAATAAACCTACAGTCTGATGTACTGATAGCAAAATAACCTAACTTTTAGGGATTGCTATTTTCTCCTTTGTACCATTTATCACTGATCTGTGGCCAATACATACCAAATAGCAGATTATCAGCCATTTTGCACTAACTTAATTCTATTACCTAACATATTGGAGGATACTATCACAACATGAAAAGCTTAAATTTGCTTTTATATAGCTAAAATTAACCAATAATCTAGAAGAGCATTAATAGTTCAGTGTGCCAGTCTTTTGCCATGTTAATTAGAATTTCAAGAGCTACTTCATGAAGTTCAGTACTTTTGTTGTTACAGTTTGTAATGTCATTCTTTCAGTTTTAAACCTCTGATGTTCCACAGTAAATTTCAATGGCATGATTGTACTGGTTTTGGCTGGGATAGAGGCAAATTTTTTTCACAGTGGCTGTATGGTGATGTGTTTTGAACTTGTGATGAAAACAGTGTTTCTCACTTTTACCATTCCGATTCCCTTCCCCATCCCACTGCAAGGGATTGAGCGAGCAGCTGTGTGGGGCTGAGCTGCCTACTGGGGTTAAGCCACAATACTGTTCTAGAACCAGGCCATCTAGAAAGCATTGTAACGCAGTTTGCTGCCATTTTTAGTAACCAACTATTAATAGCTCTGAAAAACAGGTGAAGCTCCTTGCTCAGCCTTGGATACTGGAAATAATACCTGGGAACTACACATCCGCCTGGAGTCCTAAGACTAAACAGAACTTTCAAAATAAACATAGAAGATGCCATTGATTGGCAACTGCAAGAATTTCTAAAAACGATCTGAAATGTCTGAAGTAATGGAATTCAGAAAAATGATTGTTAGATTAGAAAAAAGAAGGTATCACTCCTTTGACAGGCCTTTTTGCATACCAACTGTTCTTTTCTTCCAGCAAACTCTGAAAGGTCATTTCAGAATGACAGGCTTGGCCTAATACAATGCAGGGGATAGAAAAGGAGAAATAGAGGACATAAATAATATCTCTAAGAGTCATTGCAAAAACAATATAAATCAAACCATTTTAACTACATCACTGGCACAACCCAAGAAGAATAGGTAGAGGTTGCACCATGACTTTATTATATTCAGTTTGTGGTTCACAAACACAGCTTGAGCAACACTTTTAGTTCTTTGCCTCCAGACACTGTGGGCCTGAACTGTATAAAGTGGAGCCTCTCCCAAAAGCTGCTCTTATATAACAAAACACAGTTACTAACAGTTCATTTTTAATATGACATGGTACTTTAGGATGGGAAATTTTATTTAAAGTCATTGGTAGGGCTGAGTTAAGTTTCACTTTGAGAACTACTTGCACTACTGTAGTATTCGTTTTCTATAAATTTTTCCCAGTCTGATGAGCAACTGCAATTGTAAAACAACCTTACAGCAATGTCACAGCTCTGCCACTAACACCACATGATATTATGGTTCTCTAGTACATGATAAAGAAAACAGGAAAGCAGTGAATAAAACAATGCTTAAATCACATTTACTGCTACTTTTAAATATATTTTCCCATCTGCCTTACTAATATCTGCTTGGCTGTAAGTAGTCATCTATGAAATTACTTCTTTTTCAAATCATAGATGAAAAATGAATATAGGAGGAAAAAACAAGTCTGAAATGAACTATTATTCAGCATAGCAGTAGCAGTGCTGTGTATTCTTTTGAAAGAAACGCAATCTCAAAACACACTGAAAGGGAGATAAAATATTTTCACAAGAACATGTCCTAGGATAAGGAACGCCTGTCCTTTTAGCTTGTGGTATCTAATTATTAGCAAAGGTAGATTCTGCATTTTAGTGTTGTCTGATCTTTCCTCTTTGAACTAGATTTTACCCTGAGTCACACCTCAGATATTTTCTTCCTAACAGTCTCAGTGCTGATGGATTTCAGATTGGAAAATGTAATTGCTTTTCTGGGTTTTTACTACATTCATTTTGTAACAAACCTACTAAAAAGGATCACAATGCATGAACTGCAGGTAAATGATCCAAGACAGATTTAATCTAATTTATCTACTAAATCACTTTAATTAGTTTTGGACTGTCAGCTGTTACTTCTAGATTTTTAAAACAAAAACTCTCATTTGAAAAAAAGACTCCTACACACTTTCCTCAAGTCAAATAACCTCCCATAAATGAAAAAACAAATAGAGAAAAAAACCCTGTCATTAGTATACCACTTCCCATTTATAACTTGGATGATAAGACACAAAATAACTAACAGCTGTCATCTTAAGAAGTGCTCTTTACCTTTATTATCTAATGTCTAGCAGAATCAGATATTGAGCAGTCTTGTTTAGGCTGATTTAAATTCACATTTATTTTAATGCATACCTATAAAAATTGAAATTTGCCATTTGGTTTGCTTTTCTACATTGCTTATTGATGTCAGATACAGTAGTATGAAGCCAAAATAAAGATTCTGTAAAGCTAAGTAAGATAGTGACAGCTACCACGAAGTGCGGGCAGCTGTTACTAACAATAAAACAAGCTGACATATTTGCTTCTCAATCTATGGGAAATTTTCATTTATATTAAGAACTGTGTGACGTCCTTTTTTATTCTTTGGCAATAGATGAGTATACCTGCTACTATGGCATAGAACCCTGCCATGGAACAGAAAGTGTGGCAATTTAATTGATCCTACTGCTGTGAAAATGTACTGCCTGGTCTTTAATTGGATTCACACATTTGCGCAAGGAGGTATCTGGACATAAAACATGTTGATTCTTCTTTGCCTATGTTTATGTTTGCCTATGTTAAGGAGACAAAAAACAAAGTCTTGATGGATCAACAAAATAAACTAATAATTTCTTCTTTTCACTTAGACTGGCAATCCTTCAGTTTTCCTAGGGGGATTGGGAAGGGACCAGAGCAGCAGCTGGTGCAGGTCACGGATTAAATACCTACTAAGAGAAAAATCAGAAAGGAGACTTCCAAACAGAGAAACATGAAGGACGGATCTGAGATACCATATTTTCAGATACGAGAGATCTGGGGTCAGAAATGTCAAGGTGGTGAGTCTGTTCTTGCATCTGGGGCAGATACACACACAAAGAGACTCTTACAACCATGCCATTCATTTTTGCTGCTAGAAATAACCAAGCTCTAACACAGACGAAACTTGCATACGAGCCGAGCTGTTATACAAGTAAAATCCCGGTGTCATAAGAACAGGTGGTCCAACCACAGCCTAGCCCAAGATTCTGTTTATGATAGGGGCTAAGAGAGGATGCCACAGAAGAGGATAGGAACACGGCAAGTATGTAGTGATGCTTCTGAAATATATTCTTCCAGCCTCCAACAATTTGCAACTCATGGACTTTATGAGCCAAAGATTTTGTCTTTGCATTTAATATCTTCTAATGAATCTTTATCTCATTAGTTTATATATGCTGATTTTTGACCCCATGTAACTTTTAGTATCCACAATATCCTACAAAAAAAGTCCCACTGCTTAATTACACTACGTGAAGAATACAAGCAGAAGAATCCCCAATGATTTCAACTAGGCTGAGGGTTTCTTTCCTCTCAGAAAATACAGTGCCTTAAGAAGGACAAAACACCTAAAAGCTGTGGGAAAGTATGAATTCCATGAAACAGTTCTTTGGTTTTTCTGCTAACAGTTCTACATTACACCCCAAGTAATTAGTTCCAGAACTGATTCCCTCCCTCCCTCCCCCGAAGGACTGCATATTTATCTTCAGAATCTGAAAACTAAGAAAACCTACTCTAAATTTCAGCTCGTTTGCTCAGAATAATGAGAGAAAACAACTGATTCTACTATTCCGGATTACTAATAAAAAAAGTCTTGATGACTAAAGAGTATATAGGCATAACAAAAATATAACAAACTACCATTCCTAATGTCAAAAGGCATAAAAGAGACTACCTTCTGTTAAGAAACTAGTTTCTACCAGCATAAACTTACAGGGACAGCTCAAGAAGCCCTGAGCCCTCAATTATTTCTCTACACAATATGCATTCTGGTGTCACAAGAGAAATTCCTGTTCAAAACCTTCATGTTCATACAGACACGTCTACCCCTCATCTCTCCATTTGTAAAAGTAAATTTAATTCATGCCTTAATTAGTCGGATTTTTTTCATCTCACAAATACTACCAACTAATGAAAGAACTGAAGTTTAACTTATCTGAAAAAGAACATCAGAGGGCATATGACAGAGAGCAAGAAGAACTTGCTAATTCGAAAATGAAAGCATGAAAATGTTTCTCTAAATGAGCTACAATTTGGAAATAGGGGAAATTCTGAGACTATACTCATGTTCATTTATGAATTAGATGTAGAAGCTGCTCATTACTGTTCCCTCAGATAAGATCTTCTAATCATGTGAATCGTGAATCCTTTCAGTACATTTCAGTGCACAGTAAAACATGTTAGCTTAAATCATCTTACAAATGGGAGCATTACAGAATCAATTTTTATCACCATGGATTACAATAATATCCTAAATCAGGTGAAAAATTAGACAGTAGACTCACGCTTTATCAAGCCTCTGAAAAAACTCTAAAAATAAGCCTTTTGCTTCATGCATTCAACTTTGTACTTCCAAAAGCTAAATAAGCATTCAGCTTTTTAGAAAACAGAACACTTTACAGTTTTAAAATTTTGTTAGCTGTTACACAAATCATGAAATGAGTAATGCCTTGGGGCAGGCATGTGGAAAACACAGCTTTCTAAAGCACCAGAACACCCTTGATAGCTTAATTAGCCCAAAATAGTAACAACAAACCCACAACACAGACTCTGCAGAAGCTCCTATTGTCTTTGCTTCCTGTTCTTATTTAACTCATGCATTCTGCATTAGATTATATTTTATATTAGTATTATACAATGACTATCATTGCTAAACTCAGGTTTTTGAGAGTTATACCTTTCACCTGCATATGGTATTTTGGTGTGATCCTGTTCAGAATTTTCATAAAAAAAATTAGTATCTCTCAAGTATGGCAAGAGGTTTGTGGTCGTTATATTTCAGATAATCAAAATGGTACTACTGCATAAAAAAACAGGAGCAAATTGCAACCCTTTTCGTTCAGGGTTCTGTGTTTTATGGAGAATTTTTAGCAACATCATGAAAGTTTTCATCATAGTTGTGGAACAGCTTATATGGACATTGAGCCTTTATAGGTATGACATTGAATATTGATGTAAAATGACCACTGAAATTTGGTATAATAAAGTTTGTAGCAGAATATTTCTATTTCTTTAGCTCTGTTACACATAGAATAAGGCTAGATATTGTATCATGATATCAGTGGGGCATTACTTCACATTTCCTTAGAACAGTTTCAGTTGTTCAGCACTTGGTTAAATGAAACAAACTGAAATTTTGACCATGTAAAGTCTGGTTCATGACCAAAAGAGGTTACTAGAATGCTAGAGTTTAACTGTACAGACTGAAAGGAAAACAAGCAAATTAACATTCACAGACTAAGTCTGGCTAAACTCAAGTGACCTTTATGCCTCAGAAAAAATGTCCATCGTCCACACTTATAATCATGGAACGGCTGGGGTTGGAAGGGACCTTTAAAGATCATCATCTAGTCCAACATTCATTGCTTGAGTGAGAGCTGTTAAGGGATGCACAGATGGTGGATATTTCCACGCTGTGTATGAGGCAGCTGGGAAGTAGCCTGCACAACGTCACACATTCATGCTGCAGAGAGACAGAGCTCTGGTTACCACACACTCACAGCACCAAGAGCTGCCCAATCTCAAGCTGCTTCTGCACACCAAATACCTGTGCAAAATGTGGCACTGGGGCCTCTCTGTGGAGGTGAAGAGATCACTGTGAGATTGTGAACTTTCAATGATCTACATAAAATGATTTGGTGGTGCTATCCCAGTTCTGATTCAATGCCATTACCACGCTGTAACAAGTTGTAGTATGAATAATTTTAAACCCATCAGTTAGCTTGGAGGCGGGTCTGCGATCTAGGGATAAGTTCTCTAAATGTGTTGTGGTTTAACCCCAGCTGGCAACTAGGACCATGCAGCTGTTCACTCACTCCCCGCCGCCCCCCAGTAGGGTACGGAGAAGAGGGAGAAAAAGGAAAAAAAAAGCCTCGTGGGTTGAGATAAAGACAGTTTAACAGAACAGTGATGGAAGATGACGACAACAACAGCAACAACAGCAGGAAAACAACAGCAACAGGAACAACAACAACAGGAACAACAACAACATAATAATAGCAATAATAATGGTAAAAGAATATACAAAAAGACTGATGAAATATAATTGCTCACCACCCAATGATCGATTGCCCAGCCTGTCCCAAGCAGCGATCACAGATTCCTGCCCGCTGGCCAACCCTCATTTATATACTGAGCATGATGTCTATGGTATGGAATATTCCCTTGGCCAGCTCCCTCTCAGCTTCTATGGGAAGCTGAAAAAGTCCTTGACTTAATATAAGCATTACTTAGCAACAACTACAACAATATGTGTTATCAACATTATTCTCGTACAAAATCCAAAATACAGCAGCTACTAGGAAGAAAATTAGCTCTATCCCAGCTGAAATCAGGACAAAATGTTACTGCCAGTAATTCAGTGAGGATGCTAGTGCTCTGCTTTTTTGGAGAAAAGAAGCAGGGATCTTACAGTTTTGCTGCATGAGACTTCAATCCTAAAAAACAGCAAAAAACCAGCCTGCAATTGCAAAGGATAAATAACTTTTAAAGAATGTTCTGTTTCTTAAATACCTTCGCAATTTCTTTTCTCTCCATTTTTAAAGAAATCCACTAAGTACTGTAATTTTATAATTAACACTGAAGCCCATATTTCTGTCACATAAGTATATGACGGTGCCAAAGAAGTAGCTGTTGGGACTGGAATTAGCCATTTAGCTTGCAGACAGACACTGCTAAAGGCTAGTGAAGGCAAATTTAAGACTAATTCCTAATCGATTTTCCCTTTAATTTTTCTGCTTTTTTGACCAAGATGTTTGGGTCAACTTACATGACAGTTGTATTAAGCTGCATTGTGTCAGCAAAATCAATTGGTTACAAACAGCTGACCTTCATTCCCATCAACAGAACAAGACCTGCATTTGTTCCTGAAGAAGAGTATATATTATTGCATCATTAATGTCTTCAAATTATGGATAGATCCCCTGAAATGGAACCTAACATCTAACTATGCGAGTGGTAGAACGTGTGTCGACAAGAATTCTACTTTTCTGTGTACACATTCGATTGCTAATTATCTACTGCAGTAGGTTTTTTTAATAGAAATTCTGACAAAAAAATTATCTACACAGTGACCAAAGCGTACCAAGTTTCGTATCATCAAAACAAGGGAACAGGAATGCATTTGGTGAGAGGACATTAAAAAAGATGACTGTACCACATTCCCAAAAGTAATAAGCTAAATAATAGCCTATGCCCGATGTTCATTTGATGGGTCCGAGTCCTAAAACAATAAGCTGCAACTTTGTCAGAAGCACCAAGTCTTTCAGTCACGTGATGATATAACCTGATACGTTTCATTGGAGATCACTTCATTAGTGATGGACTTGTATTTTATTCTTCAACCACATACACCCAACTGTCCACGACATTTTCTAAAATGTAACTGTCTAGACAGAGTCAAAATTCTCTGCAAACATGCAGTATTATGGTCTGTGTTCTCCTTACCTGAAAGTCATATGGAAATGCTGGTGAGGGGATAGGTTCATTTATGAAGTGACACACAGCTAACTTTGGCATGTATATAAGATGCAACTTCACAGAAACTTTATGAAATATGGCAGAAGATTCAATTATCAATGTCTGTTGTTCACTTCTTTCATGGAGGTGTTGCCACTAGTAATAAGATACAAAATAGCTGTAAGTATGAAATGTGGGATTGTGAGGTTTGATAAAGCCAAATGCAAATATAAACCCAGTATACTACATCCACTTAATGGATGATTTTATTTAAATACTTTGGAAAGGCTGTCATTTGCTGACAAAATGCTGAAAAGCCCTGCAACGGATGATACATGGCTGAGGTAGCAGCTAAATATACCGTTATCAAGTCCAGGGACAGGCACAGCCGCTTAAGCAAATAGTTAAGGATATCCAGAATCTGAGACATTGTTAGTAATAGATGTTATTGTGGAGAAAATTACAGATTGTTTTTTCACTTTGCAGGTATCTAGGTCTGCTAGAATCACTTCTGTTATGTTCAGACCCCTGTGGTACTTCTGAAGCATGCACCTTGTCTCGAGGAAATCATGCACTGAGCCTCCAGTAAAGCAGTGTCCTGGTTTGAGGTAAAACAGAACCAATTTTCTGTTCAGAAATTTTACTTTGCAGTTAAGCCTCTTCTAACTAACTGCACTCTCTCAAATTAACAGCATATTGTTCAGACACTGTTTGCTCCCACACTGATAAGACCTGATTGTTTATAATTTATGCCAAGGAATGGCATGCAGAGAGGCTCTTGCTTAGACTTATTGCTATAACAACCAAGTCCAGCCAGCTTTGTTATCTGCCCTGTTGGAGAGTTGAAAGTGGAAAAGCATAGAGGGGTCACACCTGCGGGGAGGAGCGGACAGGACAGGTGACCCAAAACTGACCAACAGGGTATTCCATCCCATCTGCCTCATGCTCAGTATAAAAGATGCAGGATCAAAGGGTCAGCTCTCTTTCTTCAGTGGCCAGCATCCAAGGAGGACTCTGTCTGTTCGTCTGCCTTTGATCCCAATCTGTGCATTCCTGAATGCAGATCCAGGATCCAGTTCCTCTCCATCACTGAGTCCAGTCAGGGACTTTCCCAGTGTTATTTTCTTTTCATTATTTTATTAATATTTTCATTAAGGTAGGTTAGATTCTTTTCTAAACTCGTAAGTCTCTTTCTCTCTCTTCCTCCTTCCCCTTCAGGGAGAGGTGGGAGAGAGCATCTGTTGTTTGTTTCAGTGTCCAGTCCGCCCCAAACCATGACAGGCAGGCTGCAAGATGAGCTGAAACAAGGCTTAGGTCGACTAAGTTACCTTTACCTTAAAAAGGATGTGTTCTGAAGTATATGAAGTATGGGTGGCCTCAATAAGCAGCTACTCACAAGCTATTTAATATTTATTATTATATTTCAGAACAAACACAAGATGATTACACTGCAACTACTGTTGACCATATATAATGGCAGCATGCTTTGAGCATAAAAATGAGCAAACCTAGCAAAACCTCTACTGTCTATGAACAAGCAAGAGAAGATGTGAGTCTCCTATGCCCATGGAGGGAAAAATGGCACAACCACTGGAAAGAGAACAGTGGTCCACAGGGGTTGAAAGACTTCTGTTTTGTTTGGGCTTTACAACCAAGTGAAGATTGGCACTCATAATTAGCCAGAATTTCCCAGAAGTGAAAATGCAGCAGCAGCTGCATCACCATGGGATAAAGTAAGCCTGCTGTATTTGGCAGTCTGGGTTAGAGTGCCAACAAAAAGAAAGGGCAGAGCAACTGGGAAAAGTGATTTTAAAAGTTAGGTGATACTAAAGAATCTGGTTATATAAAGTGGCTATAAAGCACTTCTAAATTGTCCTAATTTTTTTGCCATAAATTAAAAACTTCAATGTTTAAGCAAACAATCAGAAATGTAAGAACTGTCCTTAGACACCCCTCAGGCAGTTCACAACTTTTCTTGCCTTTTAATGCTTCTGTACATCTCATGTCTTTAAAGCGCATCTGAAGGAAAAATTCTTTTTTCCCTGTATCTCTGCTTCTACTCAGAATTCAGAGTGTTAAAATAATAATGAAAAAAATTCTGTTGTTGTTGCCTTAGGGTGATGTTGCAGCCTCAACTAAATGAGGACTCATTACCAAATTTCCTGTTTTATTATTATTAGTGTTAAAAGCATCCAAATAATGTCAATATGAATTATATGTGGATCCTGGCTAAACAAAACCCAATGAAATACAATTAACACTTACATGTCTTTACCATTTCAGTGCCATAAAACAATATCCAATTATATTATCATCGTAAGTAAGAATTACCTTCATTTTATAGGGAAAAAGCAGTGTTCCTGCTCAAGTGTTTATACTCATGAAGAGTAGTCAGTCACACATATTAAGGCAGTTAGATCTGCACCTTCAGCAATGGCCCAACAGGCTCAGACACAACACACTGCTGTCTGGACAAGAATCAAAATTCAATTATTGGCTTTGGCCTTTGAATTTAACTCTCCATTTACTGTGGCATAGGGCTGGCTAGACCCCGTTGATCCTCAGCTGACTGCCCTGTCACTAACTGCTAATGGCGCCACTTACCTCCCTGTGCAGAATCTCCCAGAGCAACAGGCACAGAATGCCCACACAGCAGCAGCCAATCACCAGGCGCTGCACGAACTTGAGCCAATCAGGACCGGGTATTCCCTCTCTGCTGCTATGACTGACAGGAGCTGCAGTCACCGTGGCAGAGAGCTGGTAGAGGCTTGTGTGAGGTGGCTGGGGAACTTTGGGGCTCTAATGGCCTCTGGCCCTGCCCAGCCCGCGTGGCTGGGAGCACTGCCCTGACCCATCTGACTTCCCACCACCACCACCACCACCACCACAACAACAAGAACAGCCACCACCATGGCTGCTGCTGCCGCCGCCAAGGGACAGAGACACCATGTGAGGAAGCTTTACCCTCATCTGCCTGGCTTCTCTCCCAGGCTGTCCCATCTACCCCACCACAGGCAGGGAGGCCTGTCATTTGTTAGCATTAAATACATATCTGTGACTAAAAGTGCTTCAGTGTCTGAGCCCATTTAGTCTCCAGACTGTCAGTTCAGTCTCAGACACTTTTATATCCTGATTTAAACAGTAGTTGTTAGAGCGTTCCCAATGAAAGGCTACTAGAAAAGGACTTTCTGGCAATTATAAAGTGATTGTTTACACTGTGCTTATTGTATTAAATTTTAACAAAATTGAGCTCATTGTGAAGTATGTTTTCAACAAAGTTCATGACCAGTGTGGCACCAATACAGATTTTCTGCTGTGGGGCAAAACCAGATTCATGTCCAGCTGTCTCCAAGCACACATGATACAAGCTTGACTCCAGCTTTAAAGGACTGCATAGACACATGCTATATGTAATATGATCTACTGTCAAATGAATTAATTTTGTTTAAAGAATAACAATTTAGAATTTATTTCAATATTTTCAGGGTTTCAGTCTGTTTTTTAAATTTTGAATTGAACTTATCTCTTTTCCTGTAATTTTCTGTACAGTTCTCTCACAATTGTCTTCCCTCAGATTATTCAACAGAAGAGAGATCTCCATCACTGAAGACTCTGGTCTAGACCTTAACAGTCAAAGTCTAACATGTCCTGGAGTAGTGTTCAATGTCCTGCACACTTACAGATAAGCTACATTCACAGTTTCTGTGTTTTCAAGTTTGAAAAGAATGTATAGACAGACAGGTAAATAAATATCTTTACTCCCACTTTTTTGAGATATAATGCACACAAAAAATAGGTTTATGGTGATTTACAACTGGACTCCTTCATATTTCCTGCATTCATTTAGTGTCTTAATACTCTTATCAAAAATACTTCCTTTTACTTCTCTTGTACACCTTTAGGGTACAATACAGCTGATGAATCCTTCCTACCCAGTGGCCCGCAATGACAAGGGCATCCAAGCAGGCAAGAAAGCAAGCATGTAAAAGGATACTAGGATGGTTCCTTCTAAAACCCCTTCAGTTTTGAGGATTTTAAAATTGTATTAATTCCTGGAGGTGCACTTCATGTGCAAGTAGAGAATGAGGGAGAGAATGAAAGAACTGTTCTAACTGCTGTCCCATTTCTGATGGGCACTGATCTGTTCATAAAATTGGCCTGCATAGTCCTGTTTGAAGTGAAGTCAGGACCACTGAGAGTTTACAGGGGCTCCAAAACGAATGAGAGTGCAGTTTTGGTGCTGCAGTAAAATAGGAAGGGCATAATCCTGGAGATCAATCACTGAATATTCTTTTTAGCAGGTAAGACCTGACAGGCATATAATTGACTACACCTAGCTTTGAGCTTGGAGCTTGGAGCTCAGTATGGTGGAAAAAGTACCTATGTTGAGGTATGATGGATACACAACGTATATTCTTAATCAATTAAAATCTGACTTTTAGCAGTGTATGAGCAGTAGGAGTAAAGTCTGTGCAAACTATCACTCAGCGAGGAACATATTTTTCGTATATCGGAGGAGCAGAAAACATTGAAAGTCTCAAGCAATTGTTGGTGTAAAAAGTGTGTCTTCTCACCAGTGGGAGAGGGGGGTATTATCAGGCTTGCCTGTGACAAGCCAAGGGACAACACATCAAGGTTTGAGGTATGGGGCGCTAGCGAGGGCCCTCAGCCTGTTGCCTCAACGTGTGCTGAGTACACTGCAGAACACTCGAAGTCTTATGGAGACGAGCCAGGGGGCTCCTGAGGAGCCAATGAGGAAACACAGGTAAACCATGTCAAAGGAAGGCCACCGGGAGAGCAGCACAAAGGAACAGCAGCCACTCCCGCCAGTAAGTCAGCTTCATTGGGGGCCTAGCTTAAGTGCCTCTATGCAAATGCGCATAGCATGGGGACAAGCAAGAGGAGTTAGAGACGTGCACGCACCTCCAGGGCTGTGATCTCACTGGCATCACTGAGACATGGTGGGATGGCTCCTGTGACTGGAGTGTTAGAATGGAAGGATACAAGCTTTTTTGGAAGGACAGGCAGGGGAGATGAGGAGGGGGTGTTGCCCTCTATGTCAAGGACCAGCTGGAGTGCATGGAGCTCCACCTGGGGATGGATGAAGAGCTGACTGAGAGCCTATAGGTCAGGATTAAAGGGAACGGAGGGACAGGTGATGTTACAGTGGGCGTCTGCTACAGGCCACCCAACCAGGATGACAGAGTGGACAAAGCCCTCTATAGACAGATTAGAGCAGCTGCATGTTCACAGGCCCTGGTCCTCATGGGGGACTTAACCACCCTGATATCTGTTGGAGGGACAACACAGAGGGGCACAAGCAAACCAGGAAGTTCTTGGAATGCGTTGATGACAACTTCTTTCTCCAAGTGGTAGAGGAGCCGAGGAGAGGAGCTATGCTAGACCTTATCCTTGCCAACAAGGAGAGGCTAGTGGGGAATGTCAAGCTCAAGGGCAGCCTTGGCTGCAGTGATCATGAAATGGTAGAGTTCAAGATCCTTAGGGCAGCAAGGAAGGTGTGCAACATGCTCACTACCCTCGATTTCAGGGAAGCAGACTCGGCCTCTTGAGAGATCTCTGTGGTAGGGTACCATGGGATAAAGCACTGGAGGGGAGAGGAGCCCAAGGAAACTGGCTAATATTCAAGGACCACCTCCTCCAAGCTCAGGAACAATGCATTCCAACAAAGAAGTCAGGCAAAAAAGCCAGGAGGCCTGCATGAATGAACAAGGAGCTCCTGGACATGCTCAAAAGCAAAAAGGAGGCCTACAGAGGGTGGAAGCAAGGACAGGTAGCCTGGGAGGCATACAGAGAAACTGTCCAAGAAGCCAGGGACCAGGTTAGGCAAGCTAAAGCCTAGATAGAATTAAATCTGGCCAGAGACATCAAGGGCAACAAGAAAAGCTTCCATAAGTATGTCAGTGATAAAAGGAAGACTAGGGAAGGTTTGGGCGCTCTTCAGAAAGAATCAGGAGACCGGATCACCTGGGATATGGAGAAGGCTGAGGTACTCAATGACTTTTTTGCCTCAGCCTTCATTGGCCAGGGCTCTAACCAGTTGCAGAAGGCAATGGCAGAGGCTGTGAGAAAGAAGAACTGCCTACTGTAGGTGAAGATCAAGTACGAGACCATTTAAGGAACCTGAAGGTATACAAGTCCATGGGACCTGACGAAATCCATCTGTGGGTCCTGAGGGAACTGGCGGATGAAGTTGCTAAGTCGCTTTCCGTTATATTTGAAAAGTCGTGGCAGTCTGGTGAAGTTCTGGCTGACTGGAAAAGGGGAAACATAACCCCCATTTTTAAAAAGGCAAAAAAGGAAGACCTGGGGAACTACAGGCTGGTCAGTCTCACCTCTGTGCCTGGCAAGATCATGGAGCAGATCCTCCTGGAAACTGCTAAGGCACATGGAAAATAAGGAGGTGATTGGTGACAGCCAACATGGCTTCACCAAGGGCAGGTCATGCCTGACAAATTTGGTGGCCTTCTATGACAGGATAACAGCATTGGTGGATAAGGGGAGAGCAACAGTTGTCATCTACCTGGACTTAGGCAAAGAATTTGACACTGTCCCGCATGACATCCTGGTCTCTAAATTGGAGACACATGGATTTGATGGATGGACCACTTGGTGGATAAGGAATCGGCTGGATGGCCACACGCAAAGAATTGCAGTCAATGGCTCAATGTCCAAACGGAAACCAGTGATGAGTGGCGTTCCTCAGGAGCTGGTATTGGGACCGGTGCTGTTTAACATCCTTGTCGGTGACACGGAGAGTGGGATAGAGTGCACCCTCAGCAAGCTTGCCGATGACACCAAGCTGTGTGGAGCAGTCGACACGCTGGAGGGAAGGGATGCCGTGCAGAGGGACCTGGACAGGCTTGAGAGGTGGGCCCGTGCCAAACTCATGAAGTTCAATAAGGCCAAGTGCAAGGTCCTGCACGTGGGTTGGGGCAATCCCATGCACAAATACAGGCTGGGCAGAGAATGGATTGAGAGCAGCCCTGAGGAGAAGGACTTGGGGCTGTTGGTGGATGAGAAACTCAACATGAGCCAGCAATGTGCACTTGCAGCCCAGAACGCCAGCTACATCCTGGGCTTCCTCAAAAGAAGCATGGCCAGCAGGTCGAGGGAGGTGATTCTGCCCCTCTACTCCGCTCTGGTGAGACCCCACCTGGAGTACTGCGTCTAGCTCTGGATCCCCCAGCATAAGAAGGACATGGACCTGTTGGAGCGGGTCCAGAGGAGGGCCACAATTACGATCAGAGGGCTGGAGCACCTCTCCTATGAAGACAGGCTGAGGGAGTTGGGGTCGTTCAGCCTGGAGAAGAGAAGGCTCTGGGGAGATCTTATAGCAGCCTTTCATACCTAAAGGGGACCTACAAGAAATCTGGAGAGGGACATTTTACAAGGGCACATAGTGATAGGATGAGAGGTAATGGCTTCAAACTGGAAGAGGGTAGATTTAGATTAGATATTAGGAAGAAATTTTTCACTCTGAGGGTGGTGAGGCACTGGAACAGGTTGCCCAGGGAAGCTGTGGAGGCCCCATCCCTGGAAGTGTTCAAGGCCAGGTTGGATGGGGCTTTGAGCAACCAGGTCTAGTGGGAGGTGTCCCTAGTCATAGCAGGGGGCGTTGGAACTAGATGATTTTTAAGGCCCCTTCCACCCTAATCCATTCTATGATTCTATGATTCTCTTGAAACCTAGTAATAAGACCTAACATAAAATGCCTTACTAATTTTCATGAGAATAAAAGAAAAAAACAACCAGTACCTACAACTGAGCAAAAAAATACCAATTTTGATTCCTGGCCTAACTGCTGGCATTAGCTGACTGTCTTTCTAAGCTCACGTTCACCTGACCCAGTATGAGTTGCTCATGCAGACTGTTTCAAGTCAGTTACTGGAAATAGGCACACTGAGTGCCTGATTCCTCTGAAGTGTTTTAAATGAGTAAGATAATGGATGCCCAAGAAATGCCTGCTTCTCTTCACTGACTAAAGGAATCTAGGATGTCTAGCTCATATACACACATTTATATTGTAAATACAGTTATGTGAGACAAACTCCACTAGTAAGCAGTGTGGTACCAAAATTAAGCTAATTAATCATAAAGCAAATTGAAGGCCACTCTAGAGTTTCAGTTAACTATTTTTTTTTATTAGGGTGGCAAGGTTACAAGCTTCTGTTTGTGTGAGTGAAGACTTACATTTAGCTTAATATCACAAATAAAATCCTAAATATCAGAAGAGCAGAGGGTGTTCAAGCCTGCAGACTAGCTCCATGGGACTTCACCTTTTTTTAAACCTGGCAGGTTTGAGCTAAGAAAAGAAGAAAATTATCCAGTCTCTAGAGCTTACTTTCACAGAGGTACACCTTTGTAGGGAGGGCTCCATTCATGTAACTGCATACAGTTAATATTTATATATAGTTGTGCATGGAAGTTTCTTATCACAGTTTAGATTCAATGCTACCACAGCTAGCTTGCTACTGGTAGTTGCTAACTAAGTGTGACTGAAACACAGGTATAACTTGAGGAATTACAGATGAACTAATTAGAAGTGTTTTAAAATATTATTGCTATTTTCTAGACTCATCGATTGAGAAAGCTCGATAAAACATTTTATAGGAGTCTCTTTTGCATGCAGAACTTTCTGAAGAAAATAGCATGTCCAAGAGTAACACAGTCATTTTAACGTACATTTTTGTCATATTAGAAAGTTCATAGATCTGAGCAAACTAAGTAAGAAAGTATTGTCTGCAAGTTAGCACTAGTGTTTGACTAAATATTGTCCATCCAGCAGTTCAGGCTAAGTATTTTTATGGTAAGTTACCCATTTGATCCAAAAGAAGGAAGCACTTATTTTTTGCACTGTTTGAAGTCAGAAGTATGTGAAGCTACTAGTGATTTGATGAAAGCATGTTTGTGGGGAGAATATATGCTCATAAATAATTTGTCACATGTTTTAAAATTTTATCACATGGTTTCTGTTACTATTTATTTGCTACATCAATACAGATATTTACATCTTGTGTCCAAGAAGGATGCAACTAATACCAGTATTAAAAAAATTAAAATGAAAAGTTGAGGTATACTAGGGAAAAGTTACCCAATCAGTTTTTAAACGTGCTTTTTCAACTCTTGTTAAATATTATTTTCCTGAATGCTTCACACCCTGAAATACAAAGACTTGAAATATTCTTCTCGCTAAATGAGTCTCATTAGGAATATGATTAATATAGGAAAAAAGTTGCAGTACATCGCAAGGTTAGCTTGATCAATTGGTAGAGCAAGCATGGTCTCCTAGCCAATTTTATAGGCTGATGATGAAGAGAGAGACATTTTTCTTCTAAAATTACACAGTATAACCTCACTGGATATCAGCCACAAGAGATAAGTCATGTGGGCACTCGCAAAATGCCTCATCTTAATTAGTAGTAAGGACACCAACACATATCACGTATCTTCACTCTATTCAGTTGGTTCTAATTTAAAAGCAGTACAAGTCCAAAGTCTGTAAACACCTCTTATTTCACATGTGAACAATTTGAAAGCCAAATACTTGCTTCTAGAAAGATGGGAAAACATGTTGTTTGCTTAAAAACTATTCTTCTCACATTGTGCCTGTTTTTTTAGAAGATAAACCTTCCTTCCTGTTGAGGGAAAACTGGATACATAGCACTGTATATCAAATAAAAGTATAATTAAAAAGGCAATGCCAGGAGTGACAGCTCAGCTACTTAACCTGCTGTCAAGTTATACTTTACTGTCTTCAAACTGCTGTAGTTACAAAATTGCTGGAAAAACTGTATTACTTTATCTAGCAGTGAATAATGTTTGCACTGTTTTAGTTCTCCTGTGCTCATCCATCTTTTTTTTGCCTAGCACTCTGGTTAAAATAAAGCTCTCCTACCTAGTTTTCCAATGCAACTTTCTCTTTTTACTAGTCTTTTATAAGGGCGTGCTCTCTCAGGCAATGGATTTAAGTGATTTACACAGTGTTAGACCAAGGGGGAAGAAATGTCTGTGTCCCCCAGAGCAGCCACACTTTTAATCAAATATAGCTCATAAATCACATTTACAACTTTCAGAGCTCAATCAATAGGATACTTTATAGTCTGTAACAAAATTATCTGGAAAGAAGTAGAAGTACAAGAGGGATGTTACTGAGGGACCACACACATCTAGGCTCTGCACCCTGTCTGCCTTTAGGGATTAAACTGCCAATTTTAACAATGAGCGATCTGTCCCGGAACTCTAATGCATTTATAAGCAACGCATAGTTGGCTGATAATGAAGCATTCTAGGAGGCCATAATCAATAGTTCCAAAGCACAGCAAGTTTCCTCTTCCACGTTACCCTAGTTTGGGGACAATTATTACTACTTTTCTCATTAAACTTTAGTTAAAGACTTTTGTTCTCACGGGCGGAAGTTTTCATGGCTTTGCTAACTCTGCGCTATTAAATTTCTCTGAAGCTCTCTCCAAATAAATCACAGAATACCAGGGATTTCTTGGTGCTAATTCAGTTACATGTCTTCCTTAAGTTCAATTTGCATATTTAATAAAGCAAATTCTTCATCAAGTGTTTAATTTGTATACATAATACTGAACAGTCTCCTTCTATAAAATGTAGTAAAAATTACTTTATTATGTAATGCATAGAAGTTGCGATTTGTACGGTGCTTCATCTAGGACTGACATACATAACACCGAGTTTATAAATTACTGCTAAAATACCCGCATAACTTCAATTATGTATTAGTTAATTTTCTCATAATTTTTGGAGTGTGCAATAGAAAATGTGAACTTAATCACCTCACATTAGGTACTTCTTCAAAATGTGCTGCTTACTAGTATACTCCACTAATGACAAAAAATGCACTGTGTGCATTTGTTGTCATTTGGGCTGGACTGGCCACTGAAACAAATGACGGATGCTCTCTGACCTCTCTCCCTTCCAGGAGAGAAGGAAGAGAGAAAGAGAGACTTACAAGTTTAGGAAAAACTAAACTACTTTAATGAAATATTAATAAAATACTAAAAAGAAAATAATGAAATATATACAATACATACAAAACTGTACTGAGCTCCCAGGATGATGATCATATCACCAGCAGGCACTGGGAAAGTCCCAGACTGGACTCAGCGACAGACGGGAACTGGATTCTGGATCTGCATTCAGGAATGCATGGGTCGGGATCAAAGGCAGACGAACAGACAGAGTCCTCCTTGGATGCCAGCCATTGAAAGGAAGAGGCTGACCCTTTGATCCCTCAGCTTTTACACTGAGCATGAGGCAGATGGGATGGAATACCCTGTTGGTCAGTTTTGGGTCACCTGTCCTGTCTGCTCCTCCCCACAGGTGTGACCCCTCTATGCTTTTCCACTTTCAACTCTCCAACAGGGCAGATAACAAAGTTGGCTGGCCTTGGTTGTTATAGCAATAAGTCTAAGCAAGAGCCTCTCTGCATACCATTCCTTGGCATAAATTATAAACAATCAGGTCTTATCAGTGTGGGAGCAAACAGTGTCTGAACAATATGCTGTTGATTTGAGAGAGTGCAGTTAGTTAGAAGAGGCTTAACTGCAAAGTAAAATTTCTGAACAGAAAATTGGTTCTGTTTTACCTCAAACCAGGACAGTATTTTGTGTTGAAGATTTATTTGAACTTTTTTTCCCTGCAAAAGACATCATGAGAATTCTTATACTCTGTGCTAGGAGCACAAATAACAAAAAGTATTGTCTCAACCTCTTGAAGATCTAATGACAGCAGCTTTCATGAAATTATAAACAGATGCCTGCAGCTGTTGTATCAATATTCAAATTGCAGCCATACTCCAGTGATACCAGGGAGTGCTGGCTAAGTGAATTCTAAGTGATAGACTACTCAACAGCAAGTTTGCATTCAGATGAAAATCATCTTAACAGACTGAGTTCAGACAGCTTTGCCTTTCATTCCTTTTTGAGACATCTGCAGAACGTATTGACAAAGATCTGGATGATTTCAGGTTTGGAAGACAGAAGACTAGAACGCACTAAACACTGAAGATGTGAGAGCTGTTACCAGCTGTTACATCATACAAAGGATAAGAATTAAGAAA
This sequence comes from Burhinus oedicnemus, assembly GCA_008921705.1. Taxonomy (NCBI): domain Eukaryota; kingdom Metazoa; phylum Chordata; class Aves; order Charadriiformes; family Burhinidae; genus Burhinus; species Burhinus oedicnemus. The sequence goes on along the minus strand of VFFE01007237.1, from coordinate 3,337,794 downwards.
TAGTACTTATACATTAAGATTTTGCATTAAAATGTATTTCCATCATTACTTTCAGGAACTTTGACAGAAATTGCTTGTAAAGACAGAAGACAAGGAAAGTACCATCACAACTCAGAAGTCTATTCTCTTGCCAAACTGCAAGTGACTTCTAATAATATGTCTATTAGCGATCATGTTGCCACTGATTTAAGACAGCTCCACAGACTAAAAATGTTAAATTAAGGTCCTATATGTGACTGGGTCTTTAATCGGTTTAAACACTTATCCTTTTTAATCAAAACCTTGAATAATTTTGCTTTAAAGGAGGATGGGAGAAAGGCGTTTGACACAAAAGGTGAAGTTGATAGCAGCCAAATATCTTTGATCAAATTTAATGCCAAATTGCTCTATTTCAGTTTTAATAAACTCTCTAGGATGAAAGGTACCATGTTCTCATTGATATCAGAAACCTCCTGAGATATCTCCAGAAGTAACATGAAAAGTATCCCTTATACTGCAGGTCCTATGGCTTTCTGATGAAGACAAGTGCATCTGTTTGTGAAGTCTGTAAAAGGTTTCTTGTTCATTTATAGAACTTTGTTTTGTGGCTAGAGATTCAAGTGGAATAGTAGGATACTGAGAAGGGGAGCTGAAAGGATTTGAAATCTAGAAACCAACTTTTTAAATCCTATGGTATGAGAAGAGTATACCTCCTAAGGTTTTCTGTTGTGGTGTTCTACAGAACCGATGGGTGTTATGGCAAATATGGTGTGGTGTAGGGTGCTCAGCTTCCAGACAAACCCTGTTCTTGTAGATGGAGAATATGGACTATAATAAACTTGCCATATTTATCTATTTCCTGTCATAATCAGAATCCTCTGACATATAACCGTGTGTGAAAATGTTGGCAATAATATCTTTCTAGTATTCCAGGGACAGCAATTGGATGGACATACAGAGGCCTGTCTGCATGATCTTGTGCAGAAAAATACTTACTAATTCAATTTCTAAACAAAGTTGGCAGGGCACGAACAAGATCTGGTCTAAAAGGCATGATGCTGCACTATTGCACACAGATGGTAGTAATTTTCCCAAATGTGTGAATTCCCATGCTAATAAAATCACATTATTTATGATTTCTTCACACACTGCTTCAAGACCAGTGATTTCTCAGATGAAGTTACAGCATGACCATCTGTCACTGATCGTGCGGACATGCATAGACTAGCGCAGTCACAGAGCATCTAGTCAAAATATAATTCAAAAGGCCAATAATGGGAGCATTATCTGGAATATGATATGATAAAAGTTATCATATCATGAAACAGCCGTATGTTCTAGCAAGGCAAGTAACACTTATATTGTGGGGTCTGGATTTTCTTCTGATTGCAAGATTCTGAAATCTGTACCAAATCAGATAAGCTATGAATGTGTATTTTTCTCAAGAGAAATCACATGTCAGAACTACTATGTTGAATATATGCTGGGTATCCAATTTATAAGAGGATGTTTACTCTCGTATCAGCCCATCACCAAGGAAATGTGCACCAAGATAAAGTTTTTTAATTGTATGTGCAACTGATTCCATTAAAACAGAAGGAAATTGCCTTTATGTAATTACTAGACTGATGGACGTATTTTTTATTAATAACAAATAGGATTTGTTGCCAAGAATGAATTATGGATACTTGATGTACATTGATAATAATGATACATAGAAATAGATATTTTAAAATTGGTCAGTGCAGATGAATCCTCAAGACTCTTTTTGCACATTAATGTATCAAGTTTTCAAATCCAAGCAAAGTTAAGCTTTCCCGTGAGGAAAAAAAAATTCTTCCGGGTTAAGAAAGAAGAAAAAAAGTCACTGATAATGTACACATGCCTGTTTCAGAGAAACAAAACTAAAGGTTTGTGTTCTGTGAAACCGTTATGATGAATAGGATCCTTGGAAACAGATGGAGTATCTGTGGTTGGTCTTAAACTACTGGGCAGTGGATTTAAAACTGCTGATCAGCAATACCTGCATCCACAATCTAATTCCCAAGCATTCTCATGAGAATGAATTTGTCTTTGCTGACTGTCCTGTACTGAGTTAAGGACAGTTGGTTCTGCCTATGAAAACACATTCTGGGTGATCTGCTGATCCTTGGCAGAAAAAAATATTTAGGAACTTACTTTTGTGGGACATGATTGCTATCAGATATTCAGTATTTAATTTGTGAAACCTGACAGATTACAGTAGCTGCTAATTCACTGAGCCTCATGTCCTTTAAAATACTGTATTAGCTTTCAAAGGTAGCTGATCTGAATTATCAGGCATCCCACGATTAGAAAAGGACGTAAATAAGGACTTTGCTGAGGCAGCCCCAGAAATCTTAAAAAGCATCTACATAAAGAATGGAAGAGTGAATTATCATTTGGCAAGCAGAATCACATCATTATTATCCCACAAAAACTTGCAGTGAGGGAAGAGAAGTCCAAGGTCATACAGTGAGTCTGAGGCTAATTCAAGAATACAGGAGAGCTTGACTTCTGTCTCCTATGCTATTTCATAGTAACAGTTTCTCTATCAAGCACTGAACTTGTCAGACTACAATAGAAAAAAATACGTCAGATACTGGAAAATCACTTTCTTGCAGGGCATGCATGGAGCTGCTTCTAGTGTCCTGAAGTACTCTCCCTAAGCTACTCCCAGGAATAGGCTTTTGCTCTATTAAATTATTGTAGGTTTACTTGGGGCTGGAGGTGGAGATGCTCTTTTCACTTCCTTATCTGATTGTTCTTTCATTCCTCAAATACACTCTGTCTTGACTGAGAAACAGTCTCATTCTTTGATTTGTGACAGTCTATTTTACTTTTCTTTCACTGTATTTGGCTTTGTTATTTTTTCCCTTACACTGAACATTGTCTGTGCAAGTGCCTCTTCTACTGTTACCGTGAAATAACTGAATAGTTGGCTCCAGGAAACTAATTCTGCAAAGCTATGTGACATCATCTTTCTCCAAAACATATCTCTTTCAAGTCAGACTCTCTGGAAACTAATCTCTCTCTATGCTCCATTTTGATGAGAGTCTTTTTCTTTGCTACCTTTAATTCAGCTTTATAATCCACTATGTGTAGCTAAAGAAAACCATTTCTGTGGTCTCACTAGAGTGATTCAGGCCATCTCAGAATATATGTATTATTCTTCCTCCCTAAATCCTTTCCCCCTTTCCTTTATTCTTATTGGAGATCTGATGTGACATGTGCAGAGCACCAAGTTAAGCTGGGTGGTGGATTCTCTTCTCTGCTGTATTATATATGTGATGGTCCAGTGGTCACAAAATCAATTAAAATAAGCAGCAAGCTACTTCAGATTTCGAGAGAAGGGCTTATGGAACCAGCAGAAAAACAAAGTACAAGCCATAGATTTTGTGGTCAAAGACAGGACAAGTAAAGCAAAGTAATTACTAACATCAAATTGTAACACAATTATTTGGATATACTTTCTGAAATAATATCTGGCTGATAGCAGTGAAGTTATTCAGCTTTTTATTCAAATTCTCTAGTAATTTCCTAACATTGTCTCTTCGGTTGACCAATACGTTAACAAAATTTCAACCCCAAATTTTCATGAAATTTTCCATTTCACCTTCATCACATTCTATTAATTTTGAAGATCACAATGGCTGCTAATTCAGTTGAGCCTCATGCTTTTTATAATATTATATTAGCTTTTGAAGGCAGATGATCTGAATGATCAGACATCCCAGCATTAGAAAAGGAGGTAAGTAAGGATGTCACAACACTACGCAGTGAACTGAAGATTGGAAAACTTACTGGTTTTATGCTACATATGGTGTTGTCCAAAGACATTAATGGCAAAAGAAACAATATTAATATTTACAAACATTATAGAAATATGTGAAGGTTAATCTTTTCTTAGTTTTTACTTTCATCTGAGTTATTCTTCTGAGTAGTTGTTTAATAGTTATGCTGCCATACCTTCAGTCTACTACAAAGTTTTCCATTTTTTGACAGAATAAAAAATTTGAATTATAGTAAAAAAAGAAGAAACTTCATAGCTCAGTCTTTATTCAGTGATGACAATAGAGAAATATTCATGCTTTTTAAAAAAAAAAAGTCTTAAGTTGACCTTGGTTGGAGTAAATATGACTGGTTTTAGAATTACACCCAGATTTCTACCAAGAGACAATTGAATTCAGGTTTTGTTTAGTAAGTATTATCTCATTTTCAAAGTTATTGTCATCATCATTTATAAATAACCACAAAGCACACTAAGATAGTACATAAAAGTAATGGGAAAACTGAAGGAGTATTTTATATGGAAGTATTTTTTCGACTAAGCATTTAGTGAAAACATCAGTAGTAAAGAACCTCACTTTAACTTCTTGTCTCACCCACATTCTCTCTTAAATGGCATATGGTACACAACAGTTCTACCGATCTGACCTTGCCACCACAGGGGCCACCACAACCACCTTTAGCCACAGCCACCATGAACGCCTTTACCACAGAATGCATCTCCTCCTGACCCCCATGAAATGAGCAGATTAGTTCAAACGCTGTTCTAGGTGAGTAAGCTGAGCAACTGCTACATGGCTCAGACTGCCTCAACGAGCAGTGTTGTAGCTGAAGCACAACATAGTCGCATATGCTTTGCCGTGTCTGTAAAGTTAACTTTAGATTAAACTGGTTTGGACTGGAAATCAAAAATGTTTTCCACATAACTGGACTATGAAGAGAGTAACGCAAGTTTGTAACAGTGGACAGGCACAAGGCGCCATCCATCTGAGCAAGGATTGAAAACCCTCAGACCAGGCGTCCCTTCTCTTTGGCAGACTATCATGCATGTAAGAGTGACAAGAAGTTATCAAATAGAAGGAGATGCTAAAAATGTCCCTATCTTTATACTGCGGCTCATAAAAAAAGAGGCGCAGAGTCAGTCTTTCTCCGTTCTGCTCACACTGCACTGGGTGCGTTTGGCAAGTCACAAAGGACTGTAACAGCTACCAAAAAAAGGAGAATAAACAAATGAAAAAGAATGACAGGAAAAGAGATAAAACTGTTATGAAGTTGAAATGTAGTATTCCTATATGCTTTTTGTGTATTATACACACATACACAATAGCGTATAACCAGTTTATTTGGGGGAACAAAACTGGAAAAGAAATATGGACATAATATCAATATTGCATGGTCTGTAACATAACATTAAGAAAGAAAAGAAAAAACATTGTTGGTGAGGTTCAGTAAGAAGCATTTCTGTTATTAGCAAAGACACCACTTTTCCATAGATGTCTTCAGCATTTTTCTCCCTCACCCTTTTTTTTGTTTTTGTAGACAGACATCATCTGATTATATCCTCTTTTAAAGACTCATGAATCAAATGTTAAGGGGGAAGATGCTTTTTTTTAAGGGAGAGCACCTTTTAAAGCAGAGAATGAAAATAGCCACGTTATGAGAAAAAATCATGGCATAGATAAATGAAGACAGTGCCAAAATTTACAAAAATCTTAATGTCATGCATAATGACTAAGTCTTATTGATTATTATGAGTAAGCCTCACCACTACTCATCGAGTTAAGAGTCGTATATACTTTTGGCAGGTTGCTTATGAGAAAAATAAAATACAGCAATATAATAGCATAGTATTAATCTACTGCTTCTGAAACTGTAACAACTCAGCAGGATTTCAGTGTACCACTACTGGAGCCAGAAGAAAGAATGAGGAACATCTCTGTTCTGGAAATGCAGAAAATGTGATGTATTTTCAGAGGTAACAGAAAATGCAGAAAAATGCAGGGGTTGGTAAGGTCCCTGTCGAAACCTCATGTTAACAGCAAAGTAGCAGTAGACTATCTCTGCACTGAGATAAAATGACAGCACCACAAGCTGAAAGTGCTTGTGGTAAATGTCAAGTATAAAATATTGATTTCCTTCCCCAAATAGTTCTGAATTTTTATTAGCATTCTCTGTCTGAGATTTTATTTCTTTATTCTTGTAAGATACCTTCAGCTGGATTAAGTATAATGCCGATGAATGCTTATCTCTATAACTCCTCATTTCATTTTTGTTTTGCTTTTCTAGACTAGTAGTTCAAGAATATTTTCAGTGTTCAGCTGCCCTATCACACAACAATCTGTGATTAGAAATCTGTGATTTCTAATCTGTCCTGCCTGCTGTTAAGTGACACAGTACTAGTTTCTTTATCCTGTTCCCTGCTCCTTTCCTTAAATGTCATCAACTTTTTAGCATATCTAACAAGGGCCAAAGGCTTTATTACCTTGTTAACGTACCTAAATCCCTGTGAAACTCACTCACTGTTGTTTTACAAACAAAACAAAAAAAGCAAGGGTGACCCTTGCATCAAACGCATTTTGAGCTAATATTTTGGATCACAATATTCTGTTTTGGTAAAATTTATTGTTACTGTTCCTTTTAAATCTTTTGCCTCCCCAGCATCTCTGGATAAATTTCAGACCTTCAAGCATCAGCATGTGGATTATTCATGGAAATGTTCAGGTTTTAAATCTGGGTTGACGTTCTTCCCTTTATTCTCAACGGCACCCAGTCTGCTCTCCAGGAATGTCAAAAAATGCTGATTCTGATCATCTAGAGCTGAATTTCATCTTACCATTTGCTGTCTTGAGTCTATCTGGATTCATCTTTAAAGGAAGAGATTTATGCAGTCTGCTGGATTTCAAAAAGCAATGAATGAAATGTCCCTTCATACTCGATTTTTTTAATGCATGGAAATCCTTGATTTTCTGCACCTTTTCTATGCATTAATATTTTCATGAGTGATTTAAAATACTTTTATATCAAGAGCAGAATTAACATAATAGGAATTCCTATAAAACTCCTATATAAGAATCTCCAGGAACAGAGACAATTACATACTGATTCTACTACACTCTTAACAAGACATTTAATGAAATACACATGTATTTAGTAGGAATACTACCATTTTATGGGGTATTTTTGCTATTAAAATAACAACTCCATAATTTAAACCTCAGACAAACCTGCGGTGATAAACCTTTTTTGTTTTGCAACTGTGCTGCAAAAAAAACCCAGTAGCATACTCCCTGTTATATGAGAAAATGTATGTGAAGAGACAGGTGTCCAAAAGGGACTAGGTTTCTGCTATTAAATTCCAAAAGAAACTTTAAATACTGTACTTTGCCACATCATACATATTTTACTCATATAAATTTTTTGTTGATTGATGCTCTTTATTTTGCTCAGTTGCTGAAACAGATTGTTCATACAAATAAAGTAAACAGTCACTACAACTATGATTATTTCCATAAGTTAGTATTAAGAATAATGCCGTGTGTTGGAAAACATTTTTGGAAGTCAGATGAATCTCTAGTTTTCCGTCATGATTGGTAGAGGCTAATAGGATGCTTACCTTTTTTTTTCTTGGTTTTATTTCACATATTTGGATATTTTCCATTGTATTCAATATGCAAGAAGTTTTTTATTATTTATTTATAATACAGTGGTTTTATTTTGTCTTTTATAGAGCTAAAGAATTCATTAAGGAAAATTCTTGATACAGGGCAACACTATTCACGTAGGAAAATTTTTTTCATTTATGCAATTTCCTGTCTTAAATACGAATCTAACAGAAAGTAGGAATCTAACAGTAATTTGAATTTCTGCTTAGACAGTGCCTCAACTCTGCTCTGTTTGATGATTTATTCAGTATTTTCACTAATTCCACTGAAACACAGGGGAACTCTACATGCTTCCAATACATTCAAATCTCCCATACATTCTGCACAGAACTGATCTACACGCATGTAGAATATAAGTATACAAGTATATTGTGCTACTAGGAAATTGACCTTTCGAATCCTGAATTTCCTGGGTAGCTAAAATAGCTACATAGCTAAAATATTTTTGCTATATAATTACTTGCATATTTTATCATCGCAATCTTATTACAAAAATGTATAGAAAGTACAATGGTGAGAAGAAAAACTAGCTTTTTATATTATATAAGAGAAGCTGAGTTCTTTTCCTCCAAGGGAGGTTTGCTGTCTTGAGGAGCCTCAAAACAGTGACTTCCAAACATTTATATCGTAAATTTTCCTCCCCTTTAAACAACAATAGTTTGAGATTTTATGTCAACACAAGCACCATTGTTCCATGAAGATGCAAGAAAAGGAACGAGTCAGGCACTCCTAATCAGAATTAATGTGGGGTTTCATGCTTAAGTCAGAGTTTTATGCTTAGGCCAGGAAACAGGAAAGCCATTTCTTCTGTAACCACATCATGTAAGTAAGCAGTGTCCTCCCAAAATCACCACTTGCTATGGGAGGTGACATGAAAGAATCTGCCAGTTGGCATGTCCCTCAGCAGGACGCTTTAGTGAGGTTCCTAGAGAATCCTGTTGTTCGCTTCACACTCTCAGCTAGCTGAAGCTCCTGAGAGTTGTCTGGGAGCAGACCAGCAGCCGCACACCTTTGTATCCAGGAACGAAAGAGCCCCTCTGTTTTTAATCTCAGCATTCATGGAATCAAAATGTCAAAGTAGCACAATATACCATTATCTTAACTCGGTAACACACATGATTTCATTGGTAAAAAGCCTAACTAACTACTGTATATTCTGTGCTATAAGAACAAACCCAGTCTTCTATGTCTCTTTCTTAAAGGCTATGTAATAAAGCTCAAAGACATTATTTAATACCTCATCTGCTTTATTACACAGTATTTCCTATGGAAGAACGCAAATGAGTCAAGATCAGAAAATAAGCATTGCCATACTGCCTGGGGAGACACATAACATTTCCACAGATTACTTGATTATCAGCAGATTAACACCAACAGAACAAACGGCAGCAATTCAGGTGTTACTGAAAGAAGGTGTTTCCAGAAAATGCCATAAATGGCAAAGGAATAAAAAAAGCAAGTATTTGTCACCTATGCAACAATGGTTATCTTTGAATGAAAAATGATGCGAAGGAGCTGGGAGATTAGCCACTGATAGGTTACAAGCTTTAGAAACAATCGATTTTTATACCAACATTTTCAAGCAGAAAATGTAGGGAAGAAAGTTTGTTTCCTACAAATTCTAAACTTGCCATTGTTTAATTTTCTGTTATCTGTTCTTGTCCAAAATAGTGTTTGTTATAAAATTGTTTCAATTATCCTAAAGATTACTATGACAAGAAAACTTTCATCCACATTAAAGAAATCGTGATTCAGATGCCTAATGCTGGTAATGACAAAATTTCACAGGTCTGATCTACGTGAGGAGACAAAGAAGTTTCTACTGCTTTTATCTATTGTTTTTCCCAGAAATAAAAGGATAATTTCTTAAAAAGTGCTTATTCATGCAAACCTTTATAACAAAATGCTACAGCTATCTAATTTCTAATAACACCAAAATGAAAAAATAAATCTTTAAACAATATTTAAAAACAATACTTAATTATTTTAAATGGCTCATGACTGGTTGTGAATGGATGTGAATACAAAACAGAGAATGTACTAGCAAATTGACAACTATTTAAAATGTTTCTATCGCTATTAACTGTTTTCAGAGTAATCTTTCAAAGCAGCTAATGCCCAAAAGGCTCCATAACGTTCTTTCCCAGAACAGACTTCTGAAATATGTATCAACTCTGTTCAGTAAGAGAACCCTATAGCTCTATAGTATACCCTATAACAATAGACACTATAGCTGTTCTGAAGATCATTGTTTGGCAGGAAGTGGCAGTGCGATGGTAAATAGCTTTACAGAGACTGGAACACCAGTTGCTAGAGTTGGTTGGTGCTTTGAAGAGCTCTTTCCCTAACTCAACAAGCTCGTTCTTTCTCATTATCTTACCTCTAGGTATAACTAAGGTGTATCTTAAGCTGTCATTTAATCACATTTTTTATCTATTCTTAATAATCGTAGAAAACTGCCACATTCCTTTACAGTTTCATGAAGTCCCGTAGAAGGTTTTGAGATTTAGGTTGTTTTTAACTGATAAGTTACATAAATGACCAAACTAGGAACATAATGGATGGATCCTAATTCAGGATCTGATGTAGCAGAATACCTGCATCCTTAACATTAAGGACATGAATCACACAGATTTCTTACACTCTTACAGTTAAATACATGTAAAGCTTACACACTCCACTGGATCTGGGACATAATTTCTAAATTAAAGCTCAGGTACACTGACACTGCTTTTTAGATGGTAAGATTGTCCAAAACTGTTCAGGAGGGCAGAAGAAGGAATAGGTGAAAATTACTTCACCACTTCCTTGTGAATGCAACTGCTGTTACCTCAAAATCCTTTTTTCCTTCAATTTCAAAAACAATTCAGCAAATTAGCACACAATAAAATAAAGAACTGATATATATAGTAAACGATAAAACAAGATGGCATTGGACTGGAGACATTTTAGACATATTCAAAAACTTCTCCATAATTTTGTGAACAAAGAAGGAAAAAAAGTAAAGACCAAAAAAAGGTAGTGACCACCACAGTCCAGGTGACTGTGCAGCTAATGTGATTACTCACAGATGTAGGGTATTATGAAGTGTTATCAAATTACACTTCACAAGGTTTGCCCAGTCTCATATCAAAGTGCAAGATTATATCCATGAATGAAAGTGTGGAGAAGAATGTTAAAGTTATTTTAGATAATTCCTTTTTGCATTGCTCACCAAGATAGTACTTCTCCTGAATTTTATTGTACCACATAAACTGTATGGGAATGGCTAGCTACTTCCTAAACACAACTTTAAAATTGCTATGATGGCAACTAGTGTATCAAAGCCAATATACAAAATTATTTAACTTCTGGCTAAATCCTTGTTTGTCCTTAACTAACCTACTGTGTTCTTAATTTTTAAAGTCATCCTCTAAAAAAACATTCTAAATCTGAAGGGAAAACCTAATACTTTTTTCAAATCTAGCCCAAAAGCTATAGAGTTTATGTTTATTTTGTGGGAAATCAATAAATATCTCATGAGTTTAGACATTGGCTGTGGTTTATGACATCAAATTAATTACTGAAGCTTATACATATCTCTAAACACGCTATTTTTTTCTGCTCACAGAGTCCTAAAAGGCTATGAATCATTTTGAGGGAGGACAGAATGGGTGAAAGAACACTTGAATTCTGGAAAAACAGAAGATATGGGGTAACAGTATCCTGTTTTTCTTTCTGAAAAACATCAAACTGAGACTTGAATGTGGAGATGAATGCATGGTTGCCCTTCCTCACCCACACCTCTTTATATGATTTCCAGTTCCTCATCCTTCTTTTTGATGGAAATTGTCCCAGACTTGTTTTAAATCATACAAACACAGTATAAGCATTATTAAGGAGATAAATAGATGTGTGACCTACTGGAGACTTGAGACTGTATGCTTCTAAATGTGGCTGAAATCCCAGAAATTGGACTAATTACATTTATTTTCAAAACTAAATACATAGAGACAAGAACATTTGTCATGTTTGTCAAAAACATACTAGTCAAGGACACAAGCTAGAAATGTTAAGTTAGGAACAACATCTAGAAAAGCTGCAAGTAAAAGAAACCTCTAATTTTCGGGGTGATATTATCAAGTATTGCCCAACAGATCAGGAATTCAACAAGTGTATCTCAGGGAACAAATGCAGCAATATCTCCAGGTGGGACTGTTACAAGATAAATTCCTGTAACAGCCTCCCATTTTACTCTTGGTTTTACAGATTTGTCAAAGGAGTTGACCTTTAAGTAATGTACAGAATATACACAGGCAACATAGCAAATTAAACAGATTTCCTGTTTTTAACACATGACATTTAAATATTCTTTTTATTGAACAATTTGTGAAACTTTTACAGAATACTAAAAATTTTGGAGACTTTAAAAATGTTAATCTTATAATTAACAGTCAGGGACATACTTTCTTTGCACATGCAAGACAGTGATATTCTAAACCTATTGCTATGAACTTTACAGTAATAGACAACCATCTGCCTTCATGCGAAAGCAGAAGCATTACGTTTTTTCCACTCGTGTGTAGGGATTTCACAATGGAGCAGATAAAACAGCTTAGCTAATAAAGAATTGTTTCATGGAGGAAAGAACAATACATTTCATATTGAAGTCAAAAGGCTTATTTACCCAGAAAGGAAAAGAAAAAAAGGTAGCTCAGAGTACGCTATCTACCCTTCACCGTATTCCCTATCTACACGATCCTTCCTTTCTATTGTTTGACCTAGCACTCACTGCTCAGTAATAAAGATTATATTCACACTGGCAGCAAATTTTCTATGCTGCATTTAAAGTTAGAGTTTTAAAAATAAAGCTTATAGCAATTTCTCATTTCCAGGTAACTTTGGTAATTTGTAGTAAAAAGAAAAAAAGGAAGTACTGAAAGCAGTATTAAAAGGAACTGAGGCTTCAGATGGTTGCATATACATGCTTTAGACTAAATCGTCACTTTGTATACTTTGGTAAGTATCAGTGTTGATATCTTCAGTTTGACTTCAGCAAATACAGTCGTTCATAATTTTCTGTTTCCTTAGAAAAATGGAGATAGATTTCCACTTTTCAAAACTGTCATTTAAGGACACTTCAGATTTCAGAGGTATCTGATTGTTTAGAGTAAATACAATATGTGTTTAAATAAATTGGCTTGGCCCTAATGTTTCTATAATGACACTTATGACTTGAACATATTTCTCCTAAGGGCAGAACAAGCTGCTGAAGTTTAAGTTAAGAAGCAATCTAATAGGAAAATGCAATATTGCATATAATAAGATGTTATCAAGTTGAACCACACAACTGAGATAATGACATTCACTTGCTTTCACTCTAGAAGATGGTCTTATATGTTGTCAGAAGTATACACGAAGAAACTAAGTGGTGTCTCTTAGATATGAAATAAACAAATGCACACATTCTAATGAAGCCAAGATATCTACACGGGGTTCATATGTAAGACCTTGTGGTATGCCATGTTGACTGTTATTATGCCAGTTGAGTGTATGATATATTTTCTTGCTGAAATTTAGTTAATTGTAGATACAAGATCACTAAGATGATTAATAAGTATATATAACTGAAATGTACACGTACACGTTACAGTATGATTAAAAAAGATGACGGCTAAGGAGTCAAGAGACAATTTCCTTGACTGGAACAAAGTTTCTGGATTCAATACATGATAATTTACTTTCTCCTTTGCAAGGTCTGTAGTAAATAATCATGAAGTGATTACAGATGCCCTTATCTCCTGTAATTATGAGTTCTCTCTAGACTCCTTGAAGAACTGGTCCCTGAATATCAAAGGTTTATAATGATAGTTCAGTTGAGCAATTTCTGGTCTCATTACACTAAATTTTCAATCTTGTTGAAACTTTAGGATTAAATAAAATCACATTATGTTTCAGTTACTTTTCAGCCAGTAAATACATAATACACCAAATCTGATCCTGACGTATATAAACATGCAATGTGATAGCATATGCCTCGGGCTGTAGCTGCCCCAGTGAGCTGCCGATGAGCCGGTCACATACTGCAGCCCTGGCTGACCTGGGAGTCCTAAGCATGGAGGAGGCCATTCCCTGTATTGACGGTGAGGTTGTAGAAGGTAAAAGCAGAGCTCTGTGAAAAGATGAATTCTTTAATTCATCTTTTCCACACAAAGGCAAAACAAAAGAGAAATGTTCTTCCAGTGCCAGAACTATTAGAAGACGTCCTATGCAGAAAAATGGATCACTGTTAAAATTTCATCATCAAGCATGCCTGCAAACTTCAGCAAAGCAAATGGCATCTCTTCCAACTTTAGAAAAAAAGAAAAAATATCTCATGGAAACTAGATATTCAGCCATTAAAAGGATGGTATAATTACACAGCTGAGGTTATATTCTCAAAAGGAGCTACATATTTCAGGGTTTTATTAAAGCTTGTGTTCTGATTTTATTGAATGGAATAGTTACCAGTGTGTCTAATGTACGATGCTTCAGTCCTAATCAGCAGAGATTTGGTTACAACTGCAACTTAGTGTAATACTCCCCTACTTTTAATTTGCTCTTCAGGTAGTCATAATTCAGTCATATTTTCACACATGAGTTTTGCAACAAAGTCACGGAAAGAGAGAAAAGGGGACCCCCTTCATTTACACAGGTAAGATAACATGTGAAATTCCCTTGGAAATGTAGTTGGAAGACAGTCAACTCATCACATTGTATGAACTCAGCAGACCTGCACTGGTTAAGTTTCAAAGAAGAAAACAGCTTAGGATGATGTATTTTTGAGTGAGCAACTCAAAAATAGCTGTTTCAATGGACTGGAAGGTACTTCTACCAAAGTCTGTGGCACAGAGAGGTGAGAGGTAAGTACTCAGCCCAGATAATATCATTCAAACATAGATTATGGCATTTTTCATTAAAAACACCAAACCATAGAAGAGTCCTGGAGGCTGACAGATTAACTGGAAGATAAGACTAGATCAGAAGAAGGCAGCAATCAGACACTGGTAGAAGGCACCACCGGAGTCCAGACAAGGTGTCATCCAGCACACTGGTTGTGCATATACACTGATATGGCCTATTACCACAGGATGTCTATCAAATTCCTGCTTAAACTTAACGTTGCTTACTCCTGGCATAATCCTCGAGAAAAGCTGAAACCTGCTCCCATCCAAAATACTGCAGATGATGCTGATACAAAGGATGCCAACCAACTGCATTCTTTGGAACACAGAAGGGAATCCTGCCACATAAAATGTATGTAAGTGAATAAAAAACTTTATTGAAATGTTGAAAATACTTAATTGAAACACACACTGAAACGGTAACTAAATCTGTTATCTTTGAAGGAAACCCACATTTTTGGTTCCACTATTTTACGGATTTTGTTGCAATTTGCACAGCTGCCATGTATTGAAAACAAGTGCAAATAGTATGCTTAGATACCAAATGCACAGAAGATATTAACAGAATTCAATTTTAACACTGACAACATGAAAATATATGATTTATTTTATTATAAACTTGGGAAACGCTAAAAGGTAAAATTTCTCTGATATCTAAGCAACACAACAACTTTTTTTTTGAGCTCACAGTCACTGATTGCTTTCACATATAGTGAGCGTAATGACCTCCTTTCAGACAGTGATACAAGATGATGTTAGCTCAGATATACTGGCAGTCTGGCAAGGGCATTTTTTACTCTAGTTGCCTGTATTTCATACCATGGGAAGTTCATTAAGAGGATGTTACAGTTATATAACCATAATCTAGACAATTTTTTTGTTCTTTTCCTGTACACCAGTAATGCCCTTTAATACTATGAGAATTATCCACTGCCATTTATAATTCACTGCACCTTAAAAGCTAAAACAGTTTTTGAAGCCAGCTATAAAATCTGTCATAAAAAAGAACTTTCTGAAAAGCAGTAATGCAAAATAATTGCAATTACTAAACAGGAACCCTAGCAGTTATTGATCAGTTTGTCTTATAGCCTTGATTCTTTTCACAAAGAAACTAAAATTGTTCAAAGAATTAATTTTTATTCAAATTATGTTCATTTGACTAATTTCTGCATTACAAGTGACAGTAATACAATAGAAGTATGAATGAGTCATAGAGTGAAAAAAGCCTTTTTCAACAAAGGATCAGGCACAGTGGTGAAAAAAGGGAAAAGAAAATTAGAAATGGAAAACTTATAATCTTTTGAGGAAATCTTCTCCTTATTTTCACAAGTTAACTTTCTTCTGTCCCAGAAATACTAGGTTGCATAACATACATTAACACCGTGCACAACAGTTTGCACAAATAACACTTTTTTTTTCATTAACTCAAGCCTGCAACTCTTACTATTGTGCCTGACTTACCCTCCAATTATTCTAAATATCTCAATGAATCTACTCCTGAGTTACCAACAGTAACTGAAATGGAAAGTAGAGAAACATGATGATCATCACCTTTTCCCCTTTTCCTGCTCCAAAGAAGCATAAGACTTGTATTTCACAATTAACAGAGAAAGAATGAACCATGACTACCTTTTTCGCAGAACTGACCAGTGAAGTGTAGTGGGCAGTCGCACTGAAACGAGGTGGCCCCAGTAGGCAGAGAGAGAGGATGACAAGTCCCTCCATTATGGCACAGTCCTTCCTGGCATACAGACGGCAATTCAGGGGAAATCTGAGAGGGCACGACAGGCTCAGGCAACTCTGGGACATCAGAAGAAACCATAGGGAATGCTGTTGACAGATGTGTGGGTACCAGAATCCTGAAAGGATAGGGACAATACACCAAAACAAAAAATCGTGAGACCTAATTTTGCCACTACACTTCAGCTTCATTTAAAAACAGTAGGGTTTTTTGTTTAGTAATTCAGATGATATTTAAGAAAACGTAAGTACATTAGTAATTCCCAAATCAAGTCCCCATCCTGAAATCTAGCAAAAAGATAATGAAGGTATTTTTCCCTGTGAGGGAGCAAGGAATAACCTCCATGCATGTAGCACAGTTTATGTGTGCTCTCATAATTCCTTTTTGGTGGATGTTAACAACGGAGTGATAAATAAATACAGGCCTGTATTATTAAATATTTTATTGCTTGAAGTTACCAAGTCTCATAAGACTGTTCCAGAAGACGTGACTTCCATACAAGTAGATTAAGCATGTGTATGCAGAAGGAAATTACTGTAGTACAGCAATACAGTATCTTTTAATTCATAGAAATAACTGAGGGGGGTGTGTGGGTTGGAGAGAGAAAGAGATTGTTTTGCTTTCATTTTTTCCCCACAAATTTTCTTGTTTAGAATGACATTATCTCTCTCTCCGCAATTTTTGAGCTCTCACATTAACTACTAGACTGATATGTTAATCATTTTCCTCCTTTTTAATTATTTTCTGTCTCAAAGTGCTAGAAAAGACTTAGCAATACCACCTGTTTGTCCTAATTATCAACTCTGTTTATTATGGCTTTTTGTTTTATCCGGAGAGACAAACTTGTGACTCACTAAAACCGTACAAATTTAAGGCTATCAGTTTACTAACCAGAACAACTTATATGCATCACACAAATTACTACAATGAAGGCAGAGCAAAAGGAATCAAAAGTCACAAGAAGATTCATGGCTATTTAATAAGCTTGCACAATTAAAAAAACAGTTTTCACTAAGTTTTACATGCGCAAGACCTTCTTCTTTCATGTTATGAAGGTCAAGATGTTCTACTTTTTTCCAGAAAGCAACTTCAAATTCTGAAATTTGGCAACAGTAATCTAATAAAATATCTTACCATTTTTACTTCGTGAGTAATTTCTGAATATTTCTCTTATGTCTTAATGTTGTGCAAAAAAAAAAAAATCATATTGGAGGAAGGGAGACTAGATTGATCTGAAATGTCACTAACATTTTGGCCAAAACAGAACATAGAAATCACATACTTCATACAGTGGTTTATAGGCAATCACAACCAGTGAAAGTCAGCATTACTGGCAATGTGTTAAACCTGCTTTACAAAAACTAAAAGCGGTGAAAAAACTGTGATGGGACCCCTTCAGTGTGACTTTGCATTCTCAACTCTAAGTATTTGTTGTCTTAAATCTAACTTCCAAATGTTTTATATAACCCATTTAGTCATGACAACCTGAAAACTGATGTTAGCAATTTACATTTTGGAATCCATGTTTTATAAAGTACTAATAAGCTTCATAATACTGTGAAAGAATATAGTATAACACATCCCAGTTAAGTATGGCGTGTGTAACTCTCAGTAAATGAGAAAATGAAAAATCAGTTCTCTGAATCATCCATGCAGCACATGTAAAACCTATATGAAGACAATGATATAGGCCAAGAGGTAGGTAGAAAGGAAAAGAAGCTGGGCAGAGGAAGGACAAAAATAATTCAGGACAAAGTAAATATCTAAGGGGACCTAGACAAGGCATAGTAATTGAAAAAGGAGTGGAGCCCTGGGAAGGAGCAAAAGGGACATGGGGATTATGTGACAGCAAAGAGGAGACGTGCAGAGCAATAATGGTAAGGGAACCATTAGAGGGGGATACTGAAGCAGGAGCACAGACTGCGTACAAAATATAAGATAGCCAAAACACACACACTATGGTGGTTAGAAATGACGATACAGGAATTTCAAGGCAGTTAAAAGCTATCCACTTTATATGAGAGAAAAGGATCCAAAAAGATGGCAGACAACAAGAAGTCTGAGAACAATTCCCTTAAAGAATTTGGAGGCTGAGAACTTGCTGATCAGAGGCTTTTCCAGATTTTCAAGAAAATGAGTGACTTCCTGTTTATTTCCATTTACGTAAACAGAATAACAACGTTTCCATTTGTATGAATAGAATTACAACAAAGAAATTGTTGGATTTATAACCATCCTTTTCTCCTAAGGGAAATAACTAACATGATCTTCATATGGGCTATTGCGTTCATAGCAGCATTAAGAGTGCACTAATGTGAGTATTACCTTCTACCAAGCTAGCACAGCAAATTAAAAATGCTTAGTCACCTACTGCTGAGATTACAACCACTGATTAAAAAAAAGAAAAAAAATCTTAATTTTCTCCCCAAACATAAATTAAGTGTTTGAGAAACTCTGAACTAATAGTAGGCTTACATAAAGAATCAGACATTTACAGGAGAAATTTATTGGGAGCTATTACTTGGATTTGGGGTTGATTTTTCTGTTCCTCCTGAAAAAAATCAACAACAAAAACTAAATAAAACGTAGGGAAGAATCATGAAATAAACTAAACTCTCACTAGTAGCTATTAGAAAGACCATTTATCTAATGACAGATAATCCTATATATGACCATTGCAAAAATTATTCTTCTGAATCTGGTCACAGCTATGGTCAGGGGTAAAATACTGAATGAGAGGGATATCTGTCTGACTGGCGAATCGTGCATTCTTGTATCCACTGGAAGCACTGATTTCCAGCTGTGGAAGTTTTACAGCCCCTTTCTGGCAGGAAGCTATTGTTTTCCTCTAAAATTTTATGAGTGCAAGTAATGCAGCCTTGCTTCATTTTTTGGTTGACATTCTAATCTGCGGAGAAGAAAGAAAGAAAAGCTGCTTGGCAGGTTGATTTCTCCCTGGTTCATTTGCTAGTCTTTTGTAGGCTGTCAGCCTTTGTAGTCTTGTTCTGGATGTTTTGCTTGTAGATGGTGCCTGACTGCTTATGTGCCAGCACCGCTTCCAGGCGCCCTGCGGCTCGCTGCCTGACTGGAAAAGTGGAGAAGAGTTTGCCTGGGCTGGTTGGTGGTGCAAACGTCTGCAGCTGCACTCACAAGCCATTCAAGCTGCTGTTGTGAATCAGTAATGACCTCAGCGCAACGCAGTTTAACTAAAACGTTTATTTGAATAAAGAGCCAGGAAGTGTTTAAAGTAATTTAGTAACTGAGGTGTTAGAAGTTGCGACAAAGTGTAACAAAAATAAATCAGGCAAACCTTGATTCACCAGTACTACACAAGGCCACAATTTTCTGGGTTTTTTTCTTTTCAGTTTCCCAGCCTGTCACTGCCTCTCAGGTCAATAATGCACACGAAGATCTTCTGACTTGCTGCAAGCGTCAACACATTGTTTTTAATCTTAAGATGAGCTCAAACAGCTGAGTTTTAAAGGCCTGTAACCTTGTATTTCATAGCTGAGTGCATGTAAGTTTGAAATGCTTGTCTAAATATAGATGTTAGAGCAATTTGAAGTCTTGTTTATTTTATATTACATTCTTTACCACTCAAGGAGATGTATGATCAGCTGGGTGGCAGGAATATAGCATTTAGGGATCATGCTCGATGTTATGTTGTTAAACCAAAAGCGCACATACCCTAAGCAACAGCACTTCGCGCTCCCTCCCCTATGCTCTCCTCTTTTGAAAAAGAGCCCGACACTATCAGTGTGGAGTTAGGGGCACTGCAGATTAAAAAGTCAACAAAACATCTAGGAGGCCATGGCTGTGCCCTGAGCGGGCAGTGCAAGGGCTCAGCCTTGCTGGGGGCTGAGCTGTTTGTCACTGGTTTAACCCCTACGCCGGGGCCAGCAACCGGGACCGAGAGAGCTGGGACTGTTCAGCTTGGAGAAGAGGAGGCTCAGGAGGATCCTCTCAATTTGTATAAATACTTAAGGTGGAGGGGAGGGGAGGAGATGGACCCAGACTCTTCTTGCTGGTGGCCAGTGAAAGGACATAGGGCAAAGGACACAAACTGAAATACAGGAAATTCCACCTAAATATAAGAATATATATATATATATTTTTTTTTTATAAGGGTGATCTATCTGTATAATGGACTTCAAACTGAGACCTACAAAGAGAGCAGACTTGTCCCCAAAGTAATTCATTATCAGGCTGATGGCAGCCATGTCTGCAGAAGCACTCTGACATTTTTCCTGAAGCAGGTTGATGAGACATGCAATGGCACGGGACCCCCAATGATATGATAACATCTCCACTGCCTATATCTTCTGGTACTTAGGCACTTAACATTTTATTACTGAAGCAAGGGATTTAGCCTTATCTGATATGAGTTTGATAAGGAAGTTTGTATTTTTAGCTTGTCAATAAAGTAATTTGTGCTGGGAAGCAACTGCTTTTATTTGCAATTTTCCTTGGTGGAGAAGTGTGTACATGCCATTTTTCTTGGGCTACGACAGACTACTATTTTAAGTACATGTTTTAGATTTTTGGAGCGAAAAAAAAAGGATTTTTCAAGGTCATTAGCATGCATGGTAGAATATAATTTCAAAACTTTATGAAACTGAAAACAACTGCACTTCATGGAAATATTGGTTTAAACAGGAATAAAACCCTAGTATCTTGCATGTAATTTGGCAAGAATGAACAAAGCCTTTTACAGACTGTTTCTTTCACTGTTCACAACCATGTCAAGAAGAATACTTTAAATGGCATTTCACTGATTTCGATGAATCCACAGAACAGTATAGCTGCACACTTACCCTACTGGAGAAACCACTTAAATCACTCAACACAGTAATTGAGAAAATAATTTAAGAGGTTACCAAAGAGGGTTTGTTTTTGTTCAGCAGTTTATATCTGAATCTTATTTCCTCCCTGTCCCAGTCTTTGTTTGATTTGGAAGAATCAGGTGTCTGTTTTCCTAATAGAGGTGACATGATCAGGCTTATCTCTTTAAAAAATTCAACTCTCAGTGTATGTTCCAGGCTATGAGCCCAGCTTCTCCCTCCTACTAAGCACAACATTTGGTAGCAGAACTCAGTGATACTGTAGTTGCAGCTTTCCATTTAAAAATTCGCAGTTGGTATAACATCATTTGCAACTGCTTTTGCACGTACAGCATCTCATTTAATGGTGCAAACTCTTAGCAATGCAAATAATATATTTGATATACAATGCAGCTGAGGATGTGAGAATGCAATTAACAGGTATAATGAAGTTTATGAAAGCTCAGTTTACAAATCCAAAGAAAAAATCATGAACTCCAGGATGCATAGCAGTGCCAGATATGGGAAGAAATGTCAGGTATGGAAAGAGAGGTGAAAGAGGAAAGAGGAAATACATGTACTAAGAGGCATAGTCATGCTCTGTTTGCTTTAAAGCACGTAGACTCCATAGACGTCCTAAACAAGACACTAAAGTGAGCCTTCCTTTGATGAGTCTTCTTTAGATGATATTTGAAAAAAATCCTCTTACTCCCTAAGTTTAGGACATGACAAATAATGGTTCTGCTAGAAGTGAATTTCTTTACAAAATCTAGTCCTCTTTTTACTTGGCTTGCTTGCAAAGTAAGTGACCATTGAATCTCAATTGTTCACACTGATCTTTACTTTGGCTTGGTTTTGCTGTTTCATAGCCTTGCCATCCTCCCTTTTAAGCCTCTCAACTTTTTATCAACCAAACACTGAACTCAAAAAAAGCAGAGCAATCAAACTAATAAGCACTGAGTGGACCAATGTGCAAAACTTAAACCTTCTGAAGTTTAGGCAAATCTTGAATCTATCTGAAATTCAAGCTTTCTGTTTTGCATTTAGTCAATAGTCACATTTAAAAAAACCCTCTTCCCAGTTTCCTTTTAGCTGCGGTTTAGAAAAACAGCACTTGAAATGCCCGAGTACTACATCTTTGTGTTGATTTATGCAACTACTTTTGTTTCTTGAAACTAGTGATTTTGAATGAGAAAAACACTTTCATTCCCTCCTTGAAGATTCTCTCAGCAGATCAGAAATGTTATTTCTTTTAACATGACACTGTACTAGTCCTTCTGAAAAGCCTCTGCAAGATTAGATTATTAACTACTCTGTCCCAGTCCTAAATGGCTGAGTAAATTGTAATGGGTAAATTGAGTTCCTGTAACAGAGATACCATGAGAGCTATCTAAAAAATCACAATTCCAGAATGGAGTCGCTACTGTTTACAAAAGCTTCTCGCTAGCTGCAGGAGCTAAAGACATACTTCTACCTCAATGATGCCATCTGTAATTTAAACTCCAAAGTGGAAGATCTACCTAGGGATGATTATCATAGAATCATAGAATCGTCTAGGTTGGAAAAGACCTTTAAGATCATCTAGTCCAACCATTGACCCTACTCTACCAGGTCTGCCACTAAACCATGCCTCTAAGCACCACATCTACACGACTTTTAAACACATCTAGGGATGGTGACTCAACCACCTCCCTGGGCAGCCTGTTCCAATCTTTGATAACTCTTTCCGTGAAAAATTTTTTCCTAATGTCCAACCTAAACCTCCCCTGGCGCAACTTGAATCCTTTTCTTCTTGTCCTATCGCTAGTAACTTGGGAGAAGAGACCAGCTCCCATCTCACTACAACCTCCTTTCAGGCAGTTGTAGAGAGCAATAAGGTCTCCCCTCAACCTTCTCTTCTCCAGACTAAACAATCCTAATTCCTTCAGCTGCTCCTCATAAGACATATTCTCCAGACCCCTCACCAGCTTTGTTGCCCTTCTCTGGACACGCTCCAGCACCTCACTGTCCCTCCTATACTGTGGTGTCCAAAACTGAACACAGTACTCAAGCTGTGGCCTCACCACTTCCCTACTCCTGCTGGTTACACTATTCTTGATACAGGCTAAGATGCCATTGGCCTTCTTGGCTACCTGGGCACACTGCTGGCTCATGTTCAGCCGGCTGTCCACCAGGACCCCCAGATCCTTTTCTGCCAGGCAGCTTTCCAGCCACTCCTCCCCAAGCCTGTAGCGTTGCCTGAGGTTGTTGTGACCCAAGTGCAGGACCCGGCACTTGGCCTTTGTTAAACCTCATGCAGTTGGCTTCAGCCCATAGATCCAGTCTGTCCAGATCTCTCTGCAGATCCTTCCAACCCTCAAGCAGATCAGCACTCCCGCTTAATTTGGTGTCATCTGCAAACTTACTGAGGGTGCACTCAATCCCCTTGTCCAGATCATCAACAAAGATATTAAACAAGGCTGGCCCCAAAACTGAGCCCTGAGGAACACCGCTTGAGACCTGCCACCAGCTGGATTTAACGTCATTCACCACAACTCTCTGGGCTCGGCCAGCCAGACAGTTTTTAATCCAGTGAAGAGTACACCTGTCTAAGCCATGGGCTGCCAGCTTCTCTAGCAGAATGCTGTGGGAGACTGTGTCGAAGGCCTTACTAAAGTCCAAGTAGACAACATCCACAGCCTTTCCTTCATCCTACCAGGTGGGTCAGCTGGTCATAAAAGGAGATCAGGTTGGTCAAACAGGACCTACCTTTCATGAACCTATGCTGGCTGGGCCTGATCCCCTGGTTGTCCTTCACATGCCACGTGAGTGCACTCAGGATGATCCATTCCATGATCTTTCCTGGCACTGAGGCCAGGCTGACAGGCCTATAATTGCCTGGATCCTCCTTCCGGCCGTTCTTGTAGATGGGTGTCACATTGGCAAGCCTCCAATCATCTGGGACCTCCCCTGTTGACCAAGACCGCTGATAAATGAAGGAGAGTGACTTGGCAACCTCCTCCACCAGCTCCTTCAGCACTATCGGGTGGATCCCATCTGGGCCCATAGACTTGTGGCTGTCCAGTTGGTGTAGCAGGTCATTAACTGCTTCCTCTTGGATTATGGGGGGTTTATTCTGTTCTTCATCCCTGTCTTCCAGCTCAGGGGGCTGAATACCCTGAGGATGACTGGTCTTACTATTAAAGACTGAGGCAAAGAAGGCATTAAGTACCTCAGCCTTCTCGTCCTTGTTGACAGTCTTCCCCTCCACATCCAATACAATCCATTGTCCAAGACCACATCTTCTTTTCAAGAGTTTTTATTTTTCAGTACTCACTTTTCTCTCCAGAAACTCTAGCATCCATTTTTCCCAGCCAAAATAGTCTCCCTGTGCAGAAGCACAAGTGAGATCAGGCACCTAAATGGTGCTTTTATCTCATGTCTCTTTATTAATTGGAGATTTCAAGATGTGCTACTATTGTGTGCTCCAGACATTATCAAAATTTACAACCATCTGATACTGATTACAGTAGGAGGCCTCTGTTTGAGAATTCAGAAGTTTAATTTTGGATATTTGTGTGCGTGTGTGCCATTATCTGCTGCCTGCTATTGTTTATGATTTAATCAATTTTTTTTCCCCTACAGCAGTATCATATTTTAGAGTATCCTAGTGTAAGAGGCAAGGCTGGTAGATGTCCTTTTCTTTTTTCTCATATTAGCATGGAATGACTGTAAGGGTATGCCAAACAAAGTTCTTGTTGGTGGGATTTTCCTAAAGGAGGTTGTTAAATGCTGGAGTATGGAATATTTTTCTCTCGTGCAATTGGAAAACTATTTGAATTTTGGCCACAATGTGTTTTTGTAGTGAGCACTCTCACATTACTTGACAGTGAACAAATACTGTAACAATGACAATGACAGCAGCAACAAGAACAACGAATAACAAAGTAATTAACATGTTTAATACTTAAGACCTCATGTTCAATCTCTCTATAATTCCAAATTCTCCAAGGCACCAAAATGCCACCTAAAATAGCCTTTTCCCTCCTAAATATTTGAAGACCTTTCATGTGCCAATAAAACTCAGGATAGAATTCACTTCGTCAAACATTAACTGCCTAAGAGTTTGGAAACCTGCCTGAGCTGATCACCTTGGTTGTCCCTGTAGACGATCTATATGCAGAGAGTGGCATCTCCAGTTCATCCCATTGTAAGATAGGTGACCACCTTTCTCCGTTGACTAGAGGTAGAACTGAACAAATTAACTCTGATGAATGAGGACAAATTCCTACTTCTAGTCACTATGTCACACTTAAAATCATGCATGTTTTGATTATATAACTGAAAAACATCCCAAACCATTTTTAGGTATTCAAAACATTTGCTAAAAGCGTTCTCTATGAATTGCATACCTTTACAGCAAAGAACAGAGCTTATTTTACCCTGTTAAAATGTAAACCTTTAAGCAATTTACGGTTGCGATGAAGAGACTGATATGACGTTAACATTAGTAAGAGAATGTGACTCTGGTTTAGCAAAATCTTGAAACATGGAGAGAGAGTAACAGGCAGCATTATCAGGACTGCAACTGCAACTTGTTATTAGTGTAAACAACTGGAAGAAAAGCATAACAGTTCACAAACAAGAAATAAGGAAAGGAAACTCCAGGTACCTTGTCAGCAGATTTCTGTCTTTCCTTTCAACTTGCAGAACAGTACTCAAAACTGTCTGCACAGGAACCAAGATCAAATGCAGCAGAAGAACAACATGCCCCTGCACTGCACTAAACTATTCAGTTTTGGTCAGGACCAGGAATAATTAAGGAGCTGCCTTTTCTTGACCTGCATTACTGAACAGAAAAATATTAAAAATCGATTATTCATAGCCTCCCATCTTCTTACCAGCCAAAAAGCTGTGAAATGGCAAGATCATAAGGAGGCAGAGAATGCATTAAACTAAAAGTATGTTATATTGAAATTATCAGGTGGTCAACCTGTTCCAGGGTAACATTTAAATAAGTTGATATTTTGCATCCTTTGGTCCTAACAGCTTTTGGTTACCTTAAACACTACCTGAACCCAAATGCTATGTCATTGGAGGTTTAAGTACCTGGTTATGATTTGAGACTAGGCAATACGAGTTGCCAAAGTCACTGATCTTTCCAACTACAAAGCAAGTTTCAAAGCAAGAGACAAAGAGAAACCTGAGGCAAAATTGGGTGAATATTCTCAATGGCAGTGAATAGTTCTATTGTTAGCTTCAAATTGCACTATATTTTCCTGCCATTTGTCCTTCAGTAACCTTAAGTCATGAAGGGCGCCTGTATTTAAAGCATCAATATTAGCAATTTAACAGGGTCATTATCTCAAAGCAGCTCAGATTTAAGAATAACAGCCAAATCCTCATCATCATATCAACAAAACAAGCTTTTTATGAAGGCTATGATCTGAACACATTCAGGAGGTTAAAAGATATAAGAGATTACTTTGTTGTGCTTGCTGTCTTACTTTCTGGTTTTTTATTTACTTTCTTGGTTTCCTTGTAAAAAATTTAGACAACTCATTTAGAATTCAGGATTCAAAATATCTAACCTTTTGAATCAAATGATGAAAATAAAACCCACCATGGCAAGTAGACTGTGCTTTGTTGTTTGCAAAGGTCTTAGCAGGGCTTAGGAGGTACAAATATACCTTTTTTAGTAAAAATAGTAAGTTTCTTCAATTAGCCAAATTTGACGAAAACCTGACAAAGGCTTAATTATTTGGCCATATTCCAAAATTAGAGAATTTACCTTACTCTGTTTGTATTAGAAATTTATTCTGAAGGAAAAAAAAAAATTATTCACTGTAAATAAAATTAGTCTCACTTGCAAGTAGAACCATTTTGCCATTTACGAGTTCTGAACTGTGGTGAATTTCTTTCCAATACTTTGATTCAGTCAAGAATATTTTATATCTCCTGGTTTATGAAATGGATTTTATAATTGGTAAATGCTGGAAGCCAGTTATTGATGTCAAACTTGTGTTTATACTACCCAGAAACTAAAGAGATCTAGTCACTTCCCTTTGTTTTCATACACTACTCACTCAATTTTATAATATCAGTGAAATATGTTAGGCAGTTAGTTCTAAGAAATGACCGCGTTTTCTATTGGCTGATGTCATTTGGCCTTCAGCCTTGCTCCTTACACATGTGAAAATTTCATATTACATCTTGTTATTTACATAAGGAATTTTTTTTATGGTTAAGAAATGCCAACTCACACTTTTATGTCAACTAGGACCTTGTATGAGTACTAGTAGTGCAGCATCTTCTTCTCCTATTTACCTCAATTTTAGAGTGGGTGGAGAGAGGAAAAATGGCTTCAGAGAGCTGGTCTGGAGCATGTATGTCTCAACAAGTTCTTGCCTTCTCATAGAGACAGGGGTTTTTTTTGAAGTTCAGTTCATTTGTGTTCATGTCCTCCTTTTGATACTATTTGCAATTTTAACAGCTCAGGGTTTTATGAGCTGAAATCCTTCCTTTTCCCTACACATAGATAAATTACTTAAGATTTCTACTACCGATATGACCGACCACTGCTTCCTTTAAACATCAGAGCTTCAAATGAAATCCTCAAACCATAACTAATATTGTTTCTAGAAATTTACCAAGGACTTCAGAAAGATGTTAGTAGGAGCTGAAGGAGAGGACACAACCCCCAAACTTATCTTTATATTATATGTGTGATTTTGTGTGAATTGTCAAAAATATACATGAATACTTACTGCAGTTTTGCACAGACAAAGCAGTGATTTCTGTACACTCTGAATATTCTACACATTACAGAATTTGACCTTTTGAGAGCCAGACTTTCTTTTTGTACCTATACATTTGAAAGTTTACACATATATTCTGAATTGTTTATGCTTCTGGTTTCTGCTTTTTATATGCCAATTCTCTGGGGGGAAAAAAAAAGGATCTTTTATTCTCATGAATATATCAAGATCTGTTTTGATTTTTAGGTTAAATTTCTCAAGCATTTTCTCTTTACCCAAGAGCTGTGATTTCACTTTTAAAGAAGGAAGGAAAGGATACAACAGGATTTAAAGCTGTTCTTTTTCTGAACAGTTACTTCGGCAAAGATCAATAGCATATTTTTTAAAGTGTTTTACTAGCGTTTCAAGGCTGCAGGGGGCACTGATGCACTGTATATCTACAGTACTGCAGAGCAAGAGTCAGACAGGATATGATTAAACAGTCCTGCAGGTTACAGACACAGAAAAAAACCAAATAAACTATTTATAATCAATTTAGGTTTTGAGAAATTAGGTAATTGTAAAATATTTATATGAATTTTGTAGGGGAATTAATGTTTCTTTTACCAGTAAATATATTTGTTTTTCTGCTGCAATCATGTAGTTGTAGGGATAAGACTGGTTTCTTAACTTTGTAAGCAAGGTCCCTTGAAGGATGATATATCTTTCTAGTATTTCATTACTTAACATTACAGCCTTAAACAAACAATCCCCGTTCCCCGTAGAAAATAAAATTTTGCTTAGCAGCTCCCCAGAGAAGGTCATTTATTGGCTGCTGATAATAACTTGTTTATATATTAATCAGCCAATACAGATACAATCTGATTCACACTCATTTAAGTAAGAATGTATTACAACAAGAAATAATTATATATTTTATCTGTTAATTTAATATTTTCTATTTTAGGACCTAAGAATGGTGGCATCTAAGATGTAGAGATTTCCTGATAATAGGAATGTATGCCATTTTATCACTCAGCAACATATGGTAGACATGCAATATCAGAGTTTCGTCTCTTCTGTTTATCTAAGATCTTCATATTTCCTCCAGTTACAACTGTACTAAGCCTAATAAATTATGGCTGTCTCGAGAATCCTTTCTAGAAAGACATGAAGTCTAATTTTAACACAGCAACACATGCAGAAGCCACCACTTCAATTGGTATTTTGTACCAATTATAATCATCATTACTGTTACAGCTTTTTTGGTTTATTACCAATTCAGATGTTCTAGTTACAGCCTTCAGCCATTCATTCTAACATGCTCGTCTCTGTTGAGCTAAAGAGACCTCCGCCATGTCCAGTGTTTCTCCTTATTAAACATGTGCTGTCTTCGTATACACTATAACCACCTCAGTCATATTTTAGAAAAAAAACCAGACTGAATTCCTAAAGTATCTCTTCGCATACTTTGTTCTTAGAAATATCACCAATTTCTTCGAGGACTTTTTTAATTATACCTTTCATCTTTTGTACGTTTTGGGTACTACTCCAGTGCACACCAGTACACAATGAAATACAGTACTACCAATATCACAATCGATAGTGTACACAGAAACGAAACTGTCTTCCTACTTTCTTGTTCAGACACACAGGAATCACCTTTATCATTTTGCTCTGGAAGGTTACATTGAGTTGCTTGTCTACATTAACTAAAACTAACTCTTCAGAACATTGTTCTATTTTTGGGGTTTAGCCTGTTTAAAGAAGAACTTCAAATATGAAGTTTTGTACAAAATTAGTTTCAAAAAAGTTACTACATATTTCCATTTTTCAGGCTTTGCTTTTCTTTTAATAATTAAACCTGCAATGATTGAGGAATCTTATTTTGTTGCAAATATATTTTATGAAGTTAATTGCACATTAATATATCAAATTTTGATTTATAGATTCACAATACATATCACTACAATGGACATCTTTTGGATATCAATAATATAAGGGAATTTTTTAAAAAAATCTGGTTTTAAAACTTGGATTCTTTAATAATTTTTAGATCTGAAATGGACAGTTGTTACAAAAAGCACTCTGCCAAAAAGAAGCTCCAAACATCTTTTTATTGTAAAAAATGTTCATAATCTTTTCCAAAAAGTGGAATATTTTTTGTGATGGATTTTATTTTCTATAAAAATACACAAGGTTTTGTGATGTTGTTGATTGTTTCACTTTTGGCTTTGTTAAGTGAGATTTTTACAAACCCACAAATACTTTATAAGTCATGAAGTCCTGTGATCTATTCACTGACACAATGAAGGACACAGAATGGATGCCAGCACAGAGCCGCTAGGCAGAATAAAACTGAACTTCCAAACTTTTCTCTTGACATTCTGGCTGTTAGCAATTGAAGGCAACTCTTATGATTTCTTATTACTTCTGTATCAAATTCAAAGGTGAATCTCAAAGATGACAAAAATTAGAGAAAGTATATACTGATTCAAGCTTCCAGTAGGCAAATTATTCCTTTCAGTATGACTCTCATTCTTATTTATTCTATCTAATAAGCCTCTCTTCACAATACAGTGTGGTATAATAACAAGAACAACCTCATCTCCATTACAAGGCACTCTCTGCACATAACTTCAAAGTCATGGAAACCTGCTCCAATGTTTAATTATTTGTGAGTATATAACAAAAGATTTTTTTCTCTATTCCTAGATTTCTGTAATTGGAATGACATCAAATGCTAGCACTAACGCTGTGCGACTGTAGTCCAATAAGGAAAGCATGCAAGATAATTTCTTTTACTATTCAATTGGTTTTAGACACTTCCTTTTGTTATATACTTAGCTTTTCTGAATCACTGCTCATAATAAATTTAAGAGTAGATATATATGAGATAGATATATATATAGATAGATAGATATTCTTAAAGCAGAATTCTGTCAAACCATCCATGCACCCACCTGCAACTTTAAGATGGGCAGAAAAAATCAAGATTGTTTTTTCTATTCTAAGAGAGTATTTTTTCTGCTCTAAGAGAGTAGAAGAACAGGGGTTTGTTATTCACATACCTGTCTGGCTAGAAGCCCAAGTGATTATTTCAGGGAGCTGCTGAACCATACCACTTGATGTCTTCTGTCACTGAGATAATTTTTCTTAAGCATTAAGGTAAAGTTTCCAAAGAGTACTGCAATGGCTATGACACATATTATTAATGTTGTGAAAAATATATGTAGTGAAGTTTTAAGAACTTTGAAAAATGGCTTTAAATTTAGTTTTTATTTTGTGAATCTGCTCCAGTTTTGTAGGAAAGTTAGGATGTTCTCAACCCAATCCTTTTTTTTTAATTCTAGTAAAGGCCTTCTATTTTCATGTTTGTAATATTGTTTTGGTTTTAGGGGAGGCTATGCCGAAATCTGAAATTAAAAATTTACATTCATTCATCAGAAAATGAGTCTTTCTCATAAATCTTAAAAATGTATTTTCTTGATACAGATTTTTTTCATGCTTTTACATTTCAGAAGCTAATAATGTTCAAGCACAGTTCTTGTTTGGATGACAGAATTTCTATGGAAATATAAATACTCAAAGCAATTTGGCAGAAGGTAATGAACACTGCCATTAACCTAGAGCAACTCAAAATGTTGTGGCAATCTGTAGGGTTTCTGGAACTACTGTCTTTGATGTAAAGCAAAAAAGGGGTCCTCCTCGTTTGCTAAAATGAGCTAAAAATATACATCTAAAATCCTACACCTCTCTACCCATCAGATTACCATATAATCCACAGGTAAAACAGGCTGAAAAACTGCAAAAAGGCTTTTAAACTCTCTTGGCAGCCTTCTAGTTCTGATCTCTTTTGACACTGAAGAAGCTCCAAGTACAGAGAATTCACTGTGTGAATATAACGCCTCCCAGAATTTCTGCACCACCCCACGGTGGTCCACTGAGCTCTGTCACATCCTCTTATCTCTTACCTCCTATGTAAGAACTTATGATGATCTACTGAACAGGCACCTGATAGGCAATCTCTCTCATTTCCTTGTTTTAAGAATGTGCTGTGGATGGATACGGTGACTTTATACACGAATCGTAGTTGTTTGTGAGGCTTTTAATCTACCACTCAATGCAAAGAGGCCAAAGCAGATACAGACTTTTTGTTGTAATGGAAGTCTTCAACACATATTTCTCCTTCCTAAACTATTTCTATAACAAATTTCATTCTATACTGTGAGTATTCTGATTGAAGCTTAGCACTTTTTTACTGATGTATAAAGTGAGCAATTTATATGCAATGGTTAAGTATTTGGGATGAAAGAAGCTTTGTAACTTCCATTAATGAATTTAGTAATCATACAGAGTAAGAATCACCAGTAATTCGAGATATTCAATATTTTATAACTGCACCAAAATAGATACAAAAGTGTGACGTCCAGCACTGGAACCTTTTCTTTAGCACACGACACAAATACATTATAAAATAATGAAGTACACATGAACAATAGGAGAAAGCCAATTTCATTAAAAACCTTTTGAGTCTTATTCATAACAAAATTTCCTTTCTGTGCAACTGTGTCAGAGTGTTTTCCAAAATATTTGAGATATTATTTATTTACAGTAACACACTGCCTCAGACTTATGCATTGGCATGCATACATTGACATATATACTTGCAAATGGCTCCTTGATAAAAACAGAGGATCCTTTAAGTCTTGTCTTATTAGCTTCCATGCAGGTACCCGGCAATTCCAGCAGAAATCAAGATCTCATTGCAATTGTTCATTACAGACACACTAATAGACAGTGACTGCCACTGAATTCTGTTGACAGAATTAAGAAACAATCCGCTGTTGATATAATGCACACACCTAAAGTTACCGAAGCGTAAGTAAGGTCAAGATAAACATCACCAAAAGTTATTATTAATCTTTTAGAAATAGGGAGTTGCTCCAAGAAAAATTGGTGTTAGTTTTGTGATATGCTGATGAGAGGCAACCTTTTCCAGAAATAGGGAGAGAAATGAAATATTTACAAACACACATTATCTCACCGGCATATATTTGACACATGGATTTGTCTAATATCCATCACAAACAATTTCACACAATACTTCAAAAGATTGAGCTAAAGGCTTACACAACAATTTAAGTGATTTTGAGGATTTATAACAGTAGGAAAGATTAGATCTGTCACTTCTTTCTTTTTTTTTTTTCAACATTGAAGTCTGTATCACTGAAAAGCCATCACCTTAACAGGAATGCCAAAGGAGAAAGAAAAGGTAGCAGAAAAATATTCAGAATTCATGTACACACACAGTGTACACACACAGAACAGAAAGAAAATTGCACAGGACAGCAAAACTCACAAAGGAAAAGAAAACATTGCAAACAAATGTTGTAAAACATGAGGAAAATCAAGAGTGGCAAAGCAAGCAAAGAGGATTAAAATATATAAAAGCAACTCAGGCACTGGAGAAGGAGGAAGGGGTAATTAGAAACAAACAGAAAAGGTTATCAGCCAGCTAAAGTGATAGATAAGAGAGAAAAAAGTAATAAAATAAATGCATGAAGAAGAACAAATGCTTGTTATCATTCCCTGTGTTAAAATTACACAGAATTGTTATTAACATAATATCAAGCATCATATATTGGTGAATACACATGAATGATATTTCTGAAGCTTTATCTTCAGTTCTGTACTTCAGAAACATTTAGTCCAATCCCTATGTTAATCACAGAAAACAGAAAACCAGTTGAATAAATAAAACCAAGCAGTGTCAGTATTGCTCATTTAATAATTTTCTTCTACAGTCTTGAGGAACGTTATATCTTCTTTTTCAGAATTAAGCATGTAACTCCAAATTGTTAATGCAAAAATATGAGAATAACTACCTATGCTGAGATGTAAGAATATAAGTTAAAGTCTGAATACTCTCTCTTTCACATATAACAGAAGCTCAGTGCTTCTTTTCTCATAGGATCTTGTATTTATTCATAAACTAAGATGTAAGTAGACAGAAGAGCTTAAGTTTGGAGCTCCGTGATTTCCCCTTCAGGTGTAAGCGAGCTTGTACTTTTGGTTGAATTTAAGATTTCTGGCTCAGGTGGATTCATATGAAGAAACTCTTTAACCTTACCTGAGTCTTGTATGGACTTTTATGATGAACTCTAACGTACAGTATGCACCACTGTAAGCACTTTTCCAGGTGTTGAACTGTAACTGACTTTCACAACCAGCTGCAAAATAACTTTCAACAGGCCCAACTTTCCTCTTTCCAAAGTATGTCATTCATTCCAAAGACAGAAATCCAACACCTCAGACGCCTGGTGTCAGATGCTCTGAGTTGTGATGTTTTATAATATTCTTAAAAAGCAGGAAGTCCCATAGAGAAAGACACAGGCTGAGAAATTGCACAGGAAACTGAACTTCACAAAGCTGTTAGGGGTCTGTTGTGATGTTTGTGAAAATATCACAGAAAACTACAGAATGGAAACGGGAGAACTCACACATAAGGAAGGGGATTTAGAGCTTGTTGGAAAGTGGATAAGTGAGGGGAAAGTGGAACTGAGGGCTTACTGAAAACATGTAGAGATCTTGAAAACGGATTGCATAGCTCCTGAGAAAATTGCCGTGCATTAGGGAACCCATCAGTCCTCTTGATGGAATGGAACTTGGGTAATGCACATTCAAGAGCCTCTTTCCTAAATGCAAATAGCAATCAGAGTCTTTGCTGAAATGAAGCTCAGTTTCAGCCTGGAAAAAACATCTTAAGATAAATTAACAGCAAAATAAAATCTTTAAAAAAAAAAAAAAAATCTGGCCAATGGGCAGTAATGAAAATCTCAGCTTATTAGCTCCTGTCTGTGAGTGCAAATCAGCCTTGTACATTTGCATTCATCAGTAAGGTTCCTCTTAGGAAAACAGCAAACAGTATTTTTCTGTTTCCCAGTACGGAATTTTTAAAAAAAGAACAAATGCAAATCATGGCTTGGATAGATACATGTATATGCATATGCATATATGTATGCATATGTATATGTATATATTTTATATATGCGTGTGTGTTTGGAACCTTTGAATTTACTGCATGCAGTAAACTTTTACAGGAATAGAAAGCAGTCCTAGGTCCCTGACACTAAAACAGAAGTGAGCTGCAGTAAACACCAGCTTTTAATACTGGGACTCAAAGCTTAATTTAAATCTGTCATCTGTACTCTACCTGAAAGTGATAGTCATTTTTCCTGCAAATCTATTCCAGTAACATTTTCTGAAACACTTACAGAAGCTTTATATTGCATTAACACATCACAAGTGTCTTACTTGCTTCAGAAGAAGGGAAAAATAAAAAAGATTTCATTTCTTAACAGATCTCATCAGAGATCCGTTATTTCCAATTGTCTCTTCTGCTACCATTGGCCAGTGTATAATCTCTTTCAAAATTGCTTGTATAGTCATAGCTCTGAGACAGGAATAGTTTAAACAATCTTAACACAAACTTTGGCAAGCTTTAGATAAGTATATAGTCTAGCGTAATTCTAGAAAACTACCTATTGGAGGCTGACCTTTACTAATTGATATGATTCTATTATAACCTTTCCTGAAAGCAAAAGCTGCGTAGCTCAGAGGACTTTTATGGCTGCAAATCTCCTTTCAGAGAGTCAAGCTTAAATTCATTCTCCTGCCCATACCATTATTCTGCCATTTCCTATTCCACTTTGGTTACATCTTACAGCAGGAAGCTCTGATGAGTCCTCAGTGCAATATATCCCTCTTAGCTGTTCTTTCCTCCCCATGGTATCATGTGTTCTAGCGTATCTATGAACTCCAGGCTTAAAGAGTGATGCATGTGATTAGCAGAAGATCTGGGCCATGACCTTACAGATTAACTGAATTAAAGACTCATGTTTGAAACCTCAGTGCTTCTGAGCATGCCCGGAAATCCTGCATCTTTCAGAATGATCAAGATTGCTGCAAGTTTTAAGGTCTTTGATCTTATCAATTGCCCAGTGCTGCCTTTACCAATCATAATCTTGAATTTAAGCATAATTTAGTATCTGCTTCCAAAATTACATGGAAGGCAATTTCCATGTTGCACCTATTTAGTTCTACCAAGTTAAAATAATTCTCCCTCCTTTACTGTGTATGATATTTGCATTACAAAGTATGAATGCTAAAGGAACATACAGAGTTCTTGCCCTATATTTTTAGGGCATTTTAGACAGCAGATAGTCAGATATGTATGCCAGTGAAATTAATGTTATGGCTTCGTTTTTTACATTTCTTAATTCTCAAAAATTATTAAACAGTAACCTACATTGCATTGATCTCTGAGATAAGCAACGTGGAGTATATAATATCCCATGAAAGGTACTGACTTGTCCTGAAGTGGTGATGCTAATAGTTTTGAAAAGGTTAATGAACTGTATCTAAAGTTTGTTTTTGAAAGCTCTCTGTATTCCTTGCACATATTAGCTCATCCTTTTGGTATTTTAAAATTCAAATAGACTCACTTAAAAAAATGGCAGAGCACATTTGGGTAAATTTCAAACCTATTAAAAATTCATAACCTTAAAATTTACTCACAAGCCCATACACTTTAAGAAGTTTCTGCATGTCTCCCTTTGGCTGACCTACATCACAATAATGTAGTAATCCATGCTACTGGAGCACGAAGAAGTAAAAACCCCGACAGTGTAACTGAATGCCGCTAGAGTATGGCTACATATGCAAAAGCAGGGGCATTCAAAAGGACTAAAAATCTAAAAACAAGTGATGATAGTTAGAAGGTCAATTAAAGAAAAATTGCAACAGCAAGAACACTTAGTGCCACTGGATGATAAATACAGGGATGTTCTTACAGGAAAAAATGGGATTGCTTTGTCTGCCACATTGTAGAGTACTCTGTTACTGCCAGGCAGCTCCAACTATAGCAATATTGCATCAACAGAACCATATGAATTCTGCAAACACAATGTAAGTACACCAGGCTTTCTAGCATGCAGCAACTACTCATATTTGTAACATATATAATCCATTACTGCCCTATTTAAGCAACTTCCAGCACTTTCTCCTTTCTTCTCAAAATGAATGTCTCTTCCCAAGAAGCTTGTCTTGCAAAAACAGAATGGCAGCTGGGCTTCCCAGATGCTTTCTGGGAAGCAGAATTTATTTCTTAGATGAATGGACAATAGGGTGGATTGAAAACTGGCTGACAGATAGAGCTCAGAGGGTTGTGGCTAGTGGCACAGAGTCTAGTTGGAAGTCTGTGATAAGTGGTGTTCCCCAGGGGTCAGTACTGGGTCCAGTCCTCTTCAACATATTCATCCATGACCTGGATGAAGGGATAGAGTGTGCCATCAGCAAGTTTGCTGATGACACAAAACTGGGAGGGGTGGCTGACACACCGTAAGGCTGTGCTGCCATTCAGTGTGACCTGGGCAGGCTGGAGAGTTGAGCAGAGAGAAGCCTCATGAAGTTCAACAAGGGCAAGTGTAAGGTACTGCACCTGGGGAGGAATAACCCCATGCACTGGGACAGGTTAGGGACTGACCTGCTGGAAAGCAGCTCTGTGGAAAGGGACATGGGAGTCCTGGTGGACAACAGGATGACCATGAGCCAACAATGTGCCCTTGTGGCCAAGAAGACCGATGGTGTCCTGGGGTGCATCAAGAGGTGTGTGGCAAGCAGGTCAAGGGAGGTTATCGTCCCCCTCTACTCTGCCCTGGTGAGGCTGCACCTGGAGTCCTGTGTCCAGTTCTGGGCTCCCCAGTTCAAGAAGGACAGGGAACTGCTGGAGAGGGTACAGCAGGGGGTTACAAAGATGATTAGGGGACTGGAACATCTTTCTTATGAGGAAAGGCTGAGGGACTTGGGTCTTTTTAGTCTGGAGAAGAGAAGGGTGAGGGGGGATCTCACCAATGCTTATAAATACTTAAAGGGAGGGTGCCGGGAGGTTGGCACCAGTCTTTTTTCAGTGGTGCCCAGTGATAGGACAAGAGGTACTGGGCACAAACTTGAACATAGGAAGTTCCACCTAAACATGAGGAGGAACTTCTTTCCTTTGAGGGTGGCAGAGCACTGGAAGAGGCTGCCCAGAGAGGTGGTGGAGTTTCCAACTCTGGAGACCTTCAAAACCTGCCTGGACGCCATCCTGTGCAAACTGCTCTAGGTGACCCTGCTCTGGCAGGGGGGTTGGACTAGATGATCTCCAGAGGTCCCTTCCAACCCCTGTGATTCTGTGATTCTGTGATTCTATGCAAGGATTGATGATGGCCAGGATGCATATGGGTTATACCTAAAGTGAAGAGCAAAGGATGATGCAAGCTGTCATATGTCGGCAGATATGAAATTCATGTGTCACTGGGCAGGGAATGAGTAAGGAGAATGCTTGCCAGGCTTTTCTGCAGTCCACTCCTATGGGACAATCATGCCACCAAGGAAAATTCAGACTAATTTCACTTCTGTTTCCCAGCTTTTCACAGACAGGAATAGCTTTGATTTGGACCAGGATGGAGCCAGCTCTGTGTGGACTGCATAGGGCTGGACACTGTAAGGCTCCTCTGCAGCATTTTGGAACCAGCATGGAGGGAAAAGGAACGCATGTTGTCCAGGATAGAGGATGGAAGAGGCCCAACATCCATCCAGAACCCTTTTATGTATAAGGCTGTTTCCACAGTTCACCTATACAGACTATCATGTCATTTTACTCATCTAATCAACTACATATACGCAGTAAGTGTTTGCAAGAGACAGCCCTAGACTGTAAACACTGAGTTCTGATTCAAATAAAGCAAACTTTAATATCTATATTATACCATGTCAGCCATATTTCTATGCTAATTGACTAACTATGAAGGGAAGTATCAGAATCAATAAAAAACGCAATAAATCTTGGCATATAATTCTATAGATTATAGATAATCTAACAGATAATACTGCATTCTAAATTAAACAATTTTAAAAAGGAACAAAGCTGAATTTGCTTATAAGCCTTCTCCTGTCTATATGCCTCTATATGTTATATACACAGACTGGACAAAGTAGATCTCCTTCATCTTTCGGTTCTTGAAGGCTCTTAGTGCTTATATGAATGGTTATATAAACTACTCAGTAGGAAAAACTGAAAAAAGAATGGTGTCAAAAAGCCCAAGAATGTAGTCATCTGTCTTAGAGAAAGTATTATTTTGGGGTATGAAAGAAAGCACAAAAGGTTATAACAGTCCTGATCTTAAAGTTATCCCTCTTTTATCTAGTATAAAAACTAGAGCTACATCTTGCCTAGGATTTGGGACACCAAAGCTTTAATGCCTGTGCAAAATCAAGAACAATTTCCTAATCCAGTAATCAGAGGAGACACCTGAGATAGTTTATGATTTTTTTTCCAATGATTATTTAATTTCTAATACATAAACAGTCCTTGAAATCAAGGTATTTTTTCCCTAAGTTTATATCTTGAATTAAAGACATGAAGTAGCTTCCTCACTCACTTTCATCTCCATGAATCTCTGTTCTTCACAGAGACATAGTTCCATAGGCAAGAGTATGTGCCCCCATTTTGGAGGAGACCACAGTTCTAGCTAGGAAAACACTCCGTGCAGGAAGGCAAGAGTGGAGTCATCACTTCTTTCTTAGCTGGAGTTTTTCACAACAGAGACCAAAGTTCTGTATTTTGTGCAGGATGTACACCCACAGCTGTTTATTAAATGCACTTAGAGAACATCTTCCAAACAAAATGCCTTGGGGAACTCAAAGGGTGCAAAGATTTATTGCTATGTCAAGTTTGGACAAGGAGATGATACTGAGCTGCTTTTCGAAATAAAAATGGTGGCAGGTCTGTGTAGGCGTAACAAGCTGAACTTTATGTTCAGAGTAAGTTTTACTGGCAAAAGCATAGATGCCTAGGACTTGAGGCAGATGGTTGATTAGATAATGGGTTTGATGTTTACACTCCTTTCATAACTTTGAGTGTGATGTGTGTAAGTTCATTAAGGGGCTAGTGGTAGGAGTGCGGATTCCAGATCTCATGGATGTTTAATTAATGATCTAGTCAGTTATCGCTAGCTTTCTAACACACTGTTTAAACAAGCACATGAACATTAATTAAACTATTCTGTAAATTTTAGGGAAAAAAATTAAAACCATATGTAAAAAGGTTTATGCAAAATTCTCCAGGGATATAGGACATATGTCTTATGACTAAAATCGTACTGTGTTCTGAAAGACTTCATGATCTACAAGTGCAATTCACCTCTACTTTCTTTTGTTTTTCCACTTTTCCATGTTCGAACCCTTTATATGCCCGAATAGAATCCTAATCTACACCATTGTCTCTGTAAAGCCTTTTATTTCAGTGAATGCATGACCAACAGCAATGTGAATATGCAAAAATGAAACCAAGTGGGGTTTTTTATGTATTCAGAAACGATGCTTTCCAGATTTTCACAATCTCCTATACAGTAAGTGTAGCGGCAAGTCATCAGTATTTGTTACCAGAATAATGCAAATCCCCGAACCGTGAGTAGAAACACAACCAGCACATCATCCTGCTTCTCACTCCTGTATTTTGTTGCAGATTATCTTGCTTAGTACACTGTGTTTCAGCATTCATTGGGTGAAAACTCACTCTAAATAAGCTGTCAAGCTTAATTGAACTACTTTGCAAAAAGCATCTTACATAAAGAAAAGGCTTCAGAAGCATTAAAGAAAGCACAATATCCACCTATATAATTTTTTTTTTCTGTAACCATGGTTGAAATTATCTAAAATGGTCACCCTATTTAAGGAAGAAAGCAAAATCATCACAGTTTCTTCTGATTTGAAAAGGCACAGAGGGTAGTTTACCTGCAATTGTCAACATTATTTCTTCCCACAGCATTAGACAAGTTGAAAGGTCCCACACTATTGATTTCTATGACTTGTATACAGCCAGTGAAATTGTAGACAGGTCCAGGTATCTACAAAGAAGAAAATACACACAGTTCTTTTGCTTATTGTCATTGTGATCAGTTTTAAAAATAATTAAGTTTCTGCAAAAGATTTGTGACATAATTTAACCCTACTCCTGAAGAACCCTCCTGGCCTCCGTTTTTTCTCTAATGACATTCTATAAAAGAAATTTGAATGTGAAAAGAAATTACAGCAAGATGAGCAGAACTGACTTAAAAATAAACTCACAGAGTTTTGGACATACAGACAGCACCACAGGTACGGTGGGACACCAGCAAAAAGTGGACTTCTCTAACTTTAATCAGGTATTTATTTTTTATAGATGAACACAAGTCATGGGGAATGGCAAACAAGGAAGCCTTGAAAAGTCTACTTTTAGGTTTACTACTTGCCTGCTCAAAAGATATCTAGTACCATTAATAAAGTTTCAAAGATGGCTTAAGACCTAGTAAAAATAGGAATCACTGTAGGGGCACTAAAAAAACACAGAACAATAAATTGTTATTCATAGCTTGCCATCTAAACAAATAACACTGACACAGTATGTTGAGAGGTATTCTAATATACAAACAAACCATCCCAAATGTTGCAACTCAGTCTTTATGAACTGGACCACTGGACTGGAACAGGTTCCTGGTCACACCAGATCACATGTACCTGTCCTTGGGGCCACATAACAGGTAAGACTCCATAGCTTCTATAATAAATTTCATGACAAAATAGGAAAAAAGTACTGCTAGGACTGTCCATGAAGGTGAAAGTCATTGACACATTGGTATGGGGCATTGGGAGATTACTCAGGAAGAAAACAGGGTAACAGTGGGAGAGGGTATGACCTGAAGCACTAAATGGCTGCTGGTCGTAAGCCCATAGGAGGAGGAGGGAACCTGGGCTTGGACCTTAGCACTGCAAAGGACCTGTTCCTAACACTGACCATGAAGTCAGGTTTAGATACCTGCAGGTTTAGATACCTACAGAAACAACAACAAAAAAAGTCATTGAGGTCATAATTTCGTACAGGAGCACTACATAAAAATGAAGACGCTTTTAAAAAGGAAATTCAAGGGAATATCCTAGAGGGTAAATGAATACTTAAAACAGGCTATCAGAGGTTCACATAAAATGTAAACAAACTACTAGAAAAAAAAAATACTTTAGAGACCCTCAAAAACTGGAATGTTTAAATAGCAGGGTACAAAATGGCTGAAAGACATCCTTTAAAAGTTGAAGTCAT
The DNA here is from genome assembly GCA_008921705.1 of Burhinus oedicnemus. NCBI lineage: Eukaryota > Metazoa > Chordata > Aves > Charadriiformes > Burhinidae > Burhinus > Burhinus oedicnemus. The sequence goes on along the minus strand of VFFE01007237.1, from coordinate 3,295,970 downwards.
ATCCAAATGAAGAAAAATAGGAAGTTATATAAATGTTGGCAGTAAAAATCCAATAAAGCAGGCCAAGTAAAGAAAAATAAAAAGATCTTGAGGAACAATTTGCTAAAAGCATAATGGCAAGCAGTAAATTCTTTTTAAAACCCAAAAGGAGCAGTAAGCCTGCCAGAAAGGCTGTAGGGCCAATAGACCATCAAAGTATAAAAGGAATGTTCAAAGAGATAAGGCTTTAGCAGGAAATGTAAATGAAGTCTCCAAATCAAAATTTAATGTAGAGGAGCTCTAGGAGGTTGCCATGCCAGAACCCCTTTTTAGTAGGGATACATCAGAGATCTCAAATTGAACTATTACTGGACGATGTTTTAAAATAAATTAACAAAGTGAACAGCAGAAAAAAAAAAAAAAAAAAAAAAAAACAAAAAAATT
>VFFE01007237.1:3232445-3293536 GCA_008921705.1 Burhinus oedicnemus | reverse complement strand
AAAAAAAAAAAAAAAAAAAAAAAAAAAGACCAAATAGTGTTTGCCCAGAAGTCCTAAAGGAAATTACTGTGGTCATCACTTAAAATGGCATCCAAACCACGGCAATGGTAGATGTGGATTTTTGGGTTTTCTGTTTGATTGTTTTGGGTTTGGATTGGTTTGAGTTATTTTGCTTTTTATGATTTGGGAAAGGGGGACAAGATTAGGGAATGCAAAGGCACACCTCAAACTATGGATCAGTAAGTCCCAGTTCCATTCCAGACAAACCATTAAGAACAACATTAAAGAACAGAATTAACAGATACATAGGTGAACATAATTTACTGGGGAATAGTTGAGATGGTTTCTGAAAAGGGAAATTGCAACTCACAAGAGGAACGCTGAATATGTGAAAAAGGATGCCTTGGCACATAGCCTTTGATTTCCAAAAGCCTTTTAACAAGTTTCTGTGCTAAAAGATTCTGAAGTAACTCGGTTGCCCTGGGATAACAAGGAAGACCTTCAATAAATGAAGAGTGGTTAAAATAGAAGCAGAAAAATTGGGATTAAATAGTGAGCTTTCTCAATATGGAGAGCCCCTAGAAATTCCCTCAGCAATCTATGTTAGGACCTGTGCTCTTCAGCATATTCACAAGTGGCTCAATGTTCCCTGAGTTACTCAGGATAGCAAAAAAAAAAAAAAATCTGAGAAGATTATTTCACAATACACAAAAATTTCATAATATGCAAAGACTATAAGGTATGTAAGGATGATGATACATATGAGAGTTTCTGAACAGAGAGTGACTACAAGACTAGCATTCTTTATTCAGGAAAACCCACCATCAAGGAGAGTTAGAACAGAGTAGTGCGCAGACGAATAAAGAATTTTCACAGTTTCTCACAATAGAGGATCAAAAGGACATGAAATTGCATAAATCAGCGTGAAGAATAAAGCAAGCTAAAGGGCATACTTTTCGTACAACTCAAAATTAAGCTGTGGAACTGTGCCATAGGATGTTGTGGATGGTATAAATCTAAATGGGGTCAAAAATCGGTCAAATTAATGGGAAGACATTTTTCCAAAATGGTCTTCCTTATCTCTTTTCTTATCATTGAAGATCATAAGAAGAATGATGGCTTCTAGCCTGTATATTTGCCTTCTTCCTTACCAGCCAGTAAACCACGTTTCATATTGTGATGGCTTCTTGCTCTGTCCAGAGCCTTGAGGTAAAAACACCTGCCCCTTTCTTTAAAAGAAAAAGAGATTTTAAAAGGCTGAAACTAGGTTTTAGTAGAACACAAAATACTAAATTAGAACATGGCAAACGTTTAATAGATTTCGGATGTGCTGGGTGAGATAGATAAATCTCACACCTCCCTCCTCTGTCTTTGCAGGGAGGGCCCTTTCCTCTGGTCTTGCTTTTTAAAAAGTTCAGTGACTTTGGTATCAAAACCACTCAGCGTTCCAGATGCAGAGCTGCTTCTGGCTCCCAAGGAAAATTTCCTTTTTGCCATCACTTCTACAAGGTGGCTGAGAGTCACCTCCAAGCATTAAGGAAGCACCCTGTTCCTCTCAGGACTGCCCCGGTCTCTTTTCCCTCCCACAGGCTTTCTGCCTGGGGCTGCCAAAAGCTGCTCCCACATCTCTCCGGCAAGGAGAGATCTCTGCCTCCCAGCAGAGAGATATACTGCACAAGTACGACACGGCTGAAGTGAGGCGAATTGCTTTCCTCTGCACTGTTCAACCACTCTGAAACATTACACGCTGTGCCACACTGTACACAATAAACAAAATGAACTGGCCTACCAACCCATAGGAAGGGCTCAAAGAAGTTCATTAACAGTTTACTGTTTATTTCTTTAGCAGCAAAGGCTTAAAGGCAGTTAAGACTTTAAAACAGATATGTTACTACAATGTGACAATGTGGAAAGCTATGTAACTCTTTAGGGTGGCATTTGAAGTCAGTAAAGTCCAGGTGCTGGCACAGGGAAGGTCGGCTCTCTGTGTAGCAAACACATTTTAAAAGATTGCACTGAGGCTTCCTGGAACTTAGAAAGAAACAAAACCCTCATTCAAGGACTGGATGTGAACACTCCCCTTCTCAAAGCTACACTTCAGATATTAAAAGAACAATATCATTTGACGTACCATGATGGCTGATATAGACTATTGATATGGACTACGGACAGCAGAAGACTGTCTCTCTTCCATATCATTCCTTTACCAGTCAGTTCGACAAGGAAATAAGCGTGATGGTCTGACAAGTGTTATACTCAGCAGTCTGCTTTTGCTGCCATTATCATGACAAATTATACCAGGTAATCTTTGAAAATGTATTGTCCTATTAAGTTTCACATTTTACTTTTTATAAGAGATGCTTATTATTCTTTTTTTCCTGACTTTTATAAATAGTAAATAAAACAATTTTCAAATTAACAGGATGTGGGATCTGTTGCAAAACTAATATGAACACAGACAGAAACAGTTACACAATTCTGAGTTGGAAATGACACAGGACCCACAACATTGCCTAAAAAAATGAAAAATTGAACAGTGTTTTAATATTGGCTGCATAAATCAACTTGTAAGAGCTCTCCTTCTTTTTCTCTCCCTTACCCTCTTCTGAAGTTTCACTAAAGCTTAATTATGATAGTTCCAGTCACACCATGCATGTTTTTCAACAAAAGCCCTCATTCTTGGGTTTTTAAACACAAATAAACAAAGCAAAAACAGAAAACAAAAGGAGCCAATAAATGCAAAGGTTGGGTACAATATAGTTTAACATTTATGACAGCTACTCTGCCTAGTTAAGTTCATTCGAGACTCTGAATGTCAGGTTGGTATAGGGAAAATTCACTATGGCAACCTATGATCCATTTTGCACACTGAACAGCAAATTAATCGCTTGGTTTGGGAATAAACATTTATCTGTGTATTCCCCCCAGCACTATTATTAGTGAATATTTTAACAACAAGGTTTCCTTCCCCCCAAAACAAACATACTGATTGGGCTCCTAATCATTTCTCCCACATTGATATGTGTGTATTTTGAACGTAATGCATTCCTCTAAAGTAATATTAAAATACTTCTTTGTTTTGTAATCATGACTACACCATAAATGCTTTGGTCAATCACTTGCCTTTGGAGTACTATGCTATCTATACAATAAACTAATATCCTAGACATATTTAGGAATAAGGGCTATTGATACAAATAAGCAAAAGTAAGCAGCTTTTATTCTGCTATTTTTGAGACTAGATACTCATTTATGATTAGCAGAGTATTAAAATGCAGGCTTCACATGTAGTTGGGTTTCCTTCCATTTACAAAAATGCATTAATATGCTGACAAACTGTAATACTTAAATTGCCTGAAAATGTCAGGGTCATAGCAACACCAGAAATTTAATTTAATACAATTCACTATTCAGAAACTATGCAGATATGTTTGACATATAGTAACCATGCTCTTTAAATGCCCTTTATACTTGACAAAAATGAGTACAGATACTTACCTGGTAGGAAAAGTTCACACATATATGCCAAACCATTTATTAACATCCCTTACTGACTAGCCCAAATTAGAGCTGCTGTTAGGTAGAATTAACCTAGAATTGAGTTCCTAGTAAAATGAGCTTGCATGCTGTCATTTCACTACAGATTCATAAATAATATAATGAGGTTTTGGCTTATGATCGCAGTATTTATTAAAAAAAAAAGTATGACTAACTCAAAAGAAACCAAAGCATAGTACAATCTTTCCTCATTTGTCTCCACTCAAGATAAATTTTATATATCTTAAAAATTCTCACTATAGATATTAGTGTACCAGCATACACTATTCAGTAATCTTTCACATCTTCATGATTCCTGTGAAATATGCCTGATTTTGAAGTCCTTTTTAAATACTTTCCCTACTCAGTTCCAATTTTAATCCACATGCATTTTGATTGTTAGGTAATGTAAACAATTTTTTAGGGTTTAATGACATTTCAAAATGTGTAGGAAAATGAAAAGTAGTATTGGTTCTGAAAACAAAAGTAATAAAAGAAAACACTTAAAATATGGGAGAAGGAATATTGTTTCAGCTTCTGTACTAGTACTAGTAGAGAAATGGGAAAGAAAAATGGGAAGGTATACTGGTAAAATTGCCTACATGCCACTATATGTAAAGTGAAGTGGATAAAACACAGAGGAACTGAAATCTCTCCTACATCCTTACCAGTACTGGTCATGAAATGAAACACTGTAAAACCTATGCATAATATCAAAGTTTCATTTAATTGATGTGTTAATATAATAAATCATTTTACACTGAAATTGTGATTCTGAGCCAAACACCCAAAAAATCATTTTAATTCAGTTATACTAACACAGCTATAAAGGGGCTAAGAAGTAAGTTAAATCAAGATTATTTTTTTCATGTAGCTGCTTCTACTGAAATTTTTAAACAATTTCTTACTATTTTCCTCAATCTGTATTTATCATATCTGCCATAGATACTGAACCCTATCACAAGACTTCCATGAAACAGGAATGGTAAAGCACAGTAAAATAGACAGAAGAGGGGGAAAAAAAATCCCCAAACTGCCTAGGGTGTTACAGGTTTACATTTCTGCTCCTCATTTCTCATTTGTTCTAGCAACTCAAATCAGGGGTTGCAAAATTTGCTACCTTGGTAGTTCTCCCACTATGGGAAATCAACAAGCCAGGAGTTCTTCCAGTCTCCTGGGCAAGGAACTGAGACTACCCTCTCACATTGGATCTGTGAGTGGACCAGTATGGGTAAAACACCTCCCAGACTGCTGTGCTTTACAATGGGAACCAGACTGGTCATCTGCCTGGTCCCAGACTCTGATGGAGCCAGCTCACCGTACAACAGGCATTCACATTCCTCTTGCATCATTTCCTCATTTAAATTGACTGGCATTGTAAAACTTCAGCATAAGTGTTTCACTGTCAATTTCCCATGATTCTGCCAGTTTGTGCTGGCTGAGAATGGTTCATTAAGCCACAAAGGATTAATTAAAATCAGTAAGTCTGAAAGATTCAAGGGTACTGAGAAATTCCCTTACCATTTTTATGAAAGTTCGTCCTTGGCCAAGATCCTTATCATTTAAACTTGCTCTTGCCTTGCAGTTAAGCAAGTGCAATGTTGCATTTCAGAAGTGATATGAAGACTCTGAAGTAAGGAAGGACCTCCCTAAGTTCTATGGCTAGCAATGTCTGGCCTTTTTGTAAACAATTTCAGTTTCTATGCTTGTAAGCATAATGCATGATTTACTTACTATGATTGCTATTGCAATTCTTAGTAAGTTCAACTACTATAATGTATCTTTTTAAATTCACTCTTTTTCATGTGGTATAGTACCTTGCCCATGAACAACCTGGAAAATATATTGGCCTGAGATGACTAGAACACGTGTAGTGAAATTTCAAAAACAAACTTATGTTTCTTATCTAGTACAGAGTCTATCAACTAACTGGAAATCAACTCATCTCCCTGCACTTCACCTTTTCAGAGTGATGCTGAAGTAAAACATATTGAACGTTGTGCTACGCTACTATAATACAGTATTACAGCACATTAGAGGAAAGGTGTTTGGAGTCCATCACCATGAACTAGTATTCAGTCCAAGCCAGTCACCTTCTATAGTTCTGGTTCAATAACCAATAGCTCAGACCTACAAACATTTAACCCAAGAGTTGTTTGTATCAAGTATATATGTCTATGTACTGATAGATTTGATGATCCTCATGGGTCAGTTTCAACTCAAGATATTCTCTGATATCTAAAATAAGATTCAGTGTGAAACACTTCTTACTGAATCATAAATGTTGAGTTACAAAAAAGGGAGGGGTTGAAGAAAGTAGTTGCACATCTATCAGAACTAGAAGAGATAACACCTCATCTGAAACAAAGACATCTGCAAATCAAAGGAATTAATACTCATATGATGGTCAGGCTATGTCTGGCATATGTTTCAGGGAGAATGACTGTATTTATCTGGAATATCTGGAAGTGTTCAGAAGGAAAAAATGGCTATAAAAGCTGAAACGTTCCAACAAAAGAGGGTTTTCTTTAGTGAATGTAACCTGAGGTATATGGTATTCAGAAGGGGTTCATTTTGTCAGAGTTCTAAGAAAGTTGAAGATTCTCAGCTGAAGAAGAGAGATACCAGGAGAAAATTTCTTCATAAATTTTTATGATTTTGTGCCTGTAAATCTTTTATAAACATCTGCAACTGGATTGTCTGGTTTTGTATATTGTAAATACATAGGGGGTTTTTTTCTAGCTCAGTCTCCTTTAAGGCAAGACGGATTTCAAGGTAACAGTATTCCTCACACAAGATGTAAGGAATATATCAGCTGTCACACTATGCCTTTCAGCAAATGCCTTCACTTCCCAAAAATACTTCAGAGAATCCTAAGTCTAACAGTGTGGCATATATAAGCTGTCAGGACCAGGTGAGAACTAGTATTACAGTGGTTTGCAGTGTTAGGAATATGGTAACAAGGAGAGCTGCCTGACACATAACAGGGTGTTTAGCAGCACATGTACATTCCAAGGTCACCAAGATGTTACTCACATGTATTTATGTGATCAGAGGTGTATCTACTATAGACAGGTCACACAAAAACATTAACCATGATGTATGAAGAAGATAATGAACACATGCACTTCCAAAATGCATTTAATTCTCTTACTATAATAAGACAAGACAAATTTTTGTGTTCCAAAACCAATAAACTCTATCAATGAGTAAAAATTTAAAACCTTTATCAATTTTTGATGAGAAAACTGACAGGCTACTTCTCACTGTTGTCTGCACTGTCTTTCAGCTAGATGCTACTGCCTTTGTGACAAATGTAACATAATTGGAAAATATATCTATAATTCATCATATTAACATTGGTTGAGATTAATGGTAGTTTAACTTGGCGTAATTGAGAAGTGGACCCATGACCTGTTTTGTCATCTCTTCTGAGGAAACAAAAACCTTTGGCAAAGGAGTGAGGTAAGCCATTGGATTCAGTTACCTAATTATTTTTTTTAGCTTGAATTTCCAATTTCAGAGTCACAGTCCTGAGAGACTTATGACAATATGTGTTTCCCTAGAGCTGTGAACTATCTCCGTAGTGCCTACTCATTGCCAGAGGCAGGTGTTGGGTTTTGTGGAACATTTCGTTTTTTTCTAGCTTTCAATTCTATCTCCCCCCGCCTTGAATCATATATTACTTATATACTTGTCAAAAGATACACCTAGTCCTGAGATTCTCATACATGCCCTGAGTTTCATGCTCTTAGAGTCCTTGTCTACAGCATTTAAAAATTTTATTTGGAATTGATAGTCCCCAGGAAAGCCAGAGTAGACAAAAAGGTCAGATCCACATGAACCCACATTATGCACTAGATGATCTAGAAGAGAAATCAAACAATATTCTATAAACCAAAAGTATCAAGTAAGTTACTAACTTTAAAAAAAAGTGAAAATAAGTGTTAAAATCCTGAAACATGCATGGTGGATTCTAAACTGCTTCCTTACTTTCTTCTGTCACTCAGATGCTGGAAGTGAGTTCCCTCCTCTCCGTCCCTAGCATTGCTTTAAGCCTCAACGCTGACCTGCTTTATTCTTCTCAAGATGAAATCTCACCTCTTTTATTTTTACTCTCAACATCCCTCAAACAGCACAGGGTCAGACACTTTCCCTTTCTTGAGATTCTAATGCATTTGTATTCTTTCACTAGCACATTCCTACTGGTTGAATAAAACTTTCGAACTGTCACAAAATTTTCAAGGCTATGAAAAGGCTTTAGAATGATATATAAAAAAAGGTGTTCATGAAATATACATCTTACCAAGCTAACAGCATTTAGTTTTCTAGTCCATCTTCACAGCGATTACAAGTGTCATTAATAACAGTGTAGAGATCTGGTACTCAGAGGGCTCTGAACCCTTTCTTTCCACTATTCTGCAGCCATTGAGGCTTCTATTGCCACAACAAAGTACATCTGACCATGAAAAATAATTTAAGTTTTTCCCCAAACTTTCTCCTAGAAACAGAAATATTAGATGAGAGAAAAAAAAAAATCTTCACCAGGCACTGAACCTGTATCCCATATGCCCAGTAGCAACCAATACAGGATTCTAGGAAATAATTGCGATAGGACAAGGGTTATGGTTTTAAACTAAAAGATGGTAGATTTAGACTAGATATAAGGAAGAAATATTTTACAATGAGGATGGTAAAACACTGGAACAGGTTGCCCAGAGAGGCAGTAGATGCCCCATCCCTGGAAACATTCAAGGTCAGGTTGGACTGGGCTCTGAGCAACCTGATTGAGTTGAAGATGTCACTGCTCCTTGCAGGGGGGTTGGACTAGATGAACTTTAAAGGTGCCTTCCAATCCAAGCTATTCTATCATTCTATGAAAGAGAGCAATAACAGATCACATAGGCTGTGGTATTTCACAGAATCACAGCGTGGCTGAGGTTTGAAGGGACCTCTGGAGGTCATCTTGTCCAACGCCCCTGCTGAAGCAATGTCACCTAAAGCCAGTTGCTCAGGACCATGTCCAGATGGCTTTTGAATATCTCCATGGGTGGTGACTCCACAACCAATCTGGGGAACCTGTGCCAGTGCTCAGTCACTCTCATAATGAAAAGGTTTTTCCTGATATTCAGATGGCACCTCCTGTGTTTGAGTTTGTGCCCATTGCCTCTGGTCCTGTCACTGGGCACCACTGAAAAGAGCCTGCCTCTGTCCACTTTACACCCTCCCTTCAGATATTAGTACACATTGATGACATGCCTCCCCAAGGCTTCTTTTCTCCAGGCTGAACAGTCCCACATCTCTCAGTCCTTCCTCACAGGAGAGATGCTCCAGTTCCTTAGTCAACTCTGTGGCCCTTTGCTGGACTCTCTCCAGTATGATCATGACTCTTACGCTGGGTAGCCAAGAACTGGACACAGTGCTCCAGGTGTAGCCTCACCAGGTCTGAGCAGAGGGTAAGAATCACCTCCCTTGACATGCTGGAAGCACTCCTAATGCAGCCCAGGATACCACTAGCCTTCTGTGCTGCAAGGGCAGATTGCTGGCTCACGTTCAACTTGGTGTCCACCAGGACCCCCAGGTCCTTCTCTGCAAGAACTCTACAAAGTCTTTCCTGTAAAAACTCTACAAATCACAGGATGCCTGATGTTCTCAGGCATTTCTTCAGCAGGGAATTTTTGCCATGTTAGTAGAAGACTTTTCTCATGATAATTCAACTATTAGAATTTCAGAAACCAAAAGGAATAAAATTTCATATCTAAATACATACATGCATGCACACGTGTGTGCACACACATGCACACACACAGAGGTTTGCATTCACACACTCATTTACGCTGGTAACCAGGAATCTCTTTTAACTAAATACATGTGATTCATTCAAATCCCTCTCCTCCAACCCCATTAAAGGGATCAAAAGTATTCTGCTGTATGCAAGAAAGCTACCAGAAGATAGACAGCAGGTATGCCGCATGGATGAACAGTTTTCACCATTTTCACAAACTGATTACAAGGCAAAATCAATAACCTTGTTTTTCAGGTAATGAGTACCCACGAGCTTACAAATGGGAAACAATATATGTTCATGTGAAAAGCCAGGATATTCCTATCATTTCAGGTTTACATTAACATTTCACCTTATAATCAACTTGTGTTAATTTTGAAATAAATTCTAGAAATGTATTTGTTTTTTAATTTTTTCCTGTCTTTTTCCATACTATTCTGCCTGTGCTGTGAACAACAGTCTGTAAAACAGCATTTTGTAACCTGGAATGAGAATCTGTATAATGAGACAGTGACACAATCAAAGAATGTTTTTTCTGTTTACTATTATACACAGAGAAAGCAGCTTTCAGTAGTTGTATATATAATTATCAGAATTTAGTAACCACCAGCACAGTAAAGTAGGTAGAAGCTAGGTAGGTAAATAAGAGGCAGATTTAGACCACAGAAGAGAGTGGCAGGCACTGACACAGTTACTTACCTTTACTCCTTTTTGCCTTCAAAAAGCATAGCATTAATACTAATAAAATATGAAATTAATGATTTTATGCGAATGTTCCCCAAAGTTCCATTTTACTAGATGTCTCCTCCTCCTCTATTCTTTCATTTCCAAATCTCATTTCATTTAGATGAAAGAGCACAAAATAAGAGTTGCATTTCCAATGGTTTCATGTATAGCAGCTGCCAGTTCCTTCAATCCTTTCTTGTTTTTATGATGCACACCAAAAATCACAAATCACAAATGTGATCACCATGTTCCTCTCTTAATACCGACTCATTCTTTATACTGCAACAGCTTAGTTGGCTTCTACCTTTAGAGCAGAGTGCACTTCCTGCTGGCTTGGCAAATGTGTTATTTGACTATTTTTCAGGCTCAGCTATTCGCTGCATGCCCAATAGGTACATTCAGATACTTAGTTTAGAGTGAAGCCATTAAGCAAACAGCACTGAAGGGCTTATTTGCCAGGGATCAGGAATGGCCTCCATTTACTATAGTTTTCTGTAAAAACTGCCTCTGCTACATTGCTTGCAGTTGGGAAAAGAAATGAAACAACACAGTGAAATGTCAAAGCTGCCAAGATACACAAAGTCAATTTATTATTACTGAAATAATGGAAACTTGTACATAGAAGATCAATGAGAATGGAAGATCCTGGGACAGAGAATGAAGGCGGAGACAGATTGCTAACATTATTACAGAAGTAGGTTCTAGGGGAAATCACACAACTACAAGACTAACTTAGTATGCACAACAGGAGACCAAACACTTTTGATATTGATAGAGTCTCTATTCCTCAGAAAAATATTTAATTTTTTTTTCATCAAATACACACTCCACCTAAAAAAGATGATGATACCTTATATTTTATTTTTATAAATGTCAAGGACACTGTGGAAACACCATTCACCCAGATTAACTCTGGAAGGAGCAAACAGGAATCACAATGATTTAAACAGAGGCTAGATAAACAAAACTGTATCTTTAATGGAAATTTTCTCTTTTGGAAGAAAAAAGCAGAAAATTAAAGGAATAAGTTAAAGAATTGAAAAGATCAAAGATGGGAGGTGTGGATTTTCCTTAATTAAAGTGGCAGAAACGTCTGGCAGTCACTAGCTGGAAGAGGGTACTGGGAATAACGAAGAACACACACAAACATACACCCACAAAGAAACAGAAAAGCATGATAGGTATTGGAAGTAGAAAGCATAAAGATGATATAAAACTGGCCAAAACTCAAACTGAGTTGGACCTTACACAAAATTTAAACACATTAAGGAAAGAAGAGGGACTGATTAAAAGTGAATAGAGGGACCAAGTTAAAAATACTGCAGATCTGACCAAAAATCTTTATCTTACTAACACTGGAGAACTTTAAGGTTCTCCTGGATTGTTTTGTATCAGTGTGATGCTGTAATGGGCTGCACATTATATTTACTTCTATTTTAAATTAGTATCCTGTTCCCTTAAGAATAGCAGTTACCCCCCATACAAAGGGAAAATTTTATTTATTTTCATAAGAAGCCACAAATTGGGCTCAGTTTTAAAAAAAAAAAAAGAAGTTCCAGAGAACAACCTAGATGGCAAGCAATAGGCATAGTAGGGAAGTCGCAGACTGCAGCTTAAGCACAGAAACTGAAACTAGTGTTAGGAGAACACAGCAGAGGACCTGGGCTCAGACATGATGGAGAGGAAAACAGGATCAAAGAAGATGCAAATTCACTAAACTTCAGAAAGGCAGTGAGACTAAAAACCCACCTGCAAGATCATGGTGGGTGGGGGAGGATTGCGTCTAGCCATTTTTCTCCTATTTTGTCTGACATCACGTTAAGCTTTTGCTATAAAGAACTTAAATGTTCAAGTTTTCATTCTACTAAAACCTGTGATGTTTTTTATTTTGAAGACTTTTGGTTTTCTTTGGTTAAAGAAAACAATGCAGAATATCATGCCCAAGTATCTTCCTGTAATTTATGTCAGATTCGGAGGCTCTCAAGTATGAGGATATTTATGCAGCCCTATTTTACAATTCCATGAGAAAATCCAGTATGTCAATATTCCCTTTAATTAAATATTAGGGGATGTATATAACCTCATATTACTATTTTCTTGCTAGGGTACCTTCCAGTATAGTTTCTGCAATTTATAAACCAGATACTTACACCACCAGATACTTCAAGATAAGATATCACACTTCTCCCAGAGAATTATTAAGGTTGTTTTAATTTCAAAAATGCTGATTTTTATTGAGTATTCCCAGGCTGAAACATCTCTTATCTAGATAGTAAAGCGAACTTCTTAGTGGCTGTCCTAATATTTCTTTATAAAGACATTGTTAATTCATTGTGAAAGAAAAAGTTCTTACCAGCTAGTCAGGCAGGGCTCTCACCTCTGGACACACCTTTAACACATGGAAGTCTACTACAGATATACCTACAAATCAACAATGACACCTAACAGAAGTATAAGAGGGAACACTGTGTGTGCTTCGTCGTGAGCACGTGACAGAAGTTAGCCACCAAGGTCCCTCTGGAGTGGCAGTGAGGTTGAAGGAATGTGGTGGGTTGACCCCAGCTGGCAGGTAAGACTCCTCCAGTCGCTCGCTCACTCCCCCTGAGTAGGATGGTGGAAAGAAGGGCAAAAGCGAGCAAACTCATGCGTTGACATAAAGACAGTTTAATAAGTGAGGTAAAAAAAAGAGGAAAAAACCTAAGTGATGCAAAAGCAATCACTCACCACCAGCAGACTGCTGCCCAGCCAGTCCCTGAGCAACAGCTACTTTGGAAAAACTTTCTCTCCAGTTTTATTGCTGAGCATGATGTTATGGGATATCCTTTCAGTTAGCTGGGGTCAGCTGTCCCAGCTGTGTCCCCTCCAAGCCTCTTGCCGACTGCCAGCTGAGTGGTAAGAGCAAGAAACAAAGAAGGCCCTGATGCTGTGTAAGGACTGTTCAACAACAGCCAAAACACCCCTGTGTGGAAAACACTGCTTTGGTCACCAGTCTAAAACACTGCACTGCATAGGCTGATATGAAGAAAATTAGCTCCATCCCAGCCAGACCCAGTACAGAGAATCAACATGAATCCAGAATTTCTCAGATGCATGACAAGAGGAGTTGATTTAATGGTTACTGTGAGTCAGCGCATGGAAATACAAACAACTGCCACTAAAAACATTAACAAAATGGAAAGTGACAGAGGTCAGAAGTAACCCCCAAAATTTATGTCCCAGAATGCTGTAAAAACACATCTGTGAGAGCAAAGATTTTTTAATTATGATCAATTTGAGTGGCACTATATGGTTATAGAATAATAAATAAACTATCTTAATATACTTTCTAACCCCATATATGCTTTTGATTACTAAGTTTGTATTTATCAGAAATGGCAACAATTTGCTCCACTTGCCATCTGAAGCACACAAACATAATCAGTATTTTTCAATGGGATTTTGTGGGATTTAGCAGCAAATTGTCTTCTTTTTTCCTGAAGAAAAACTCATGGATTTGCATGTTAAGAGGATGGAGGTGCGCACCCAAAACTTCATGTTCATGGCATAAACCTTTCTGCTGTTGAAAAGAATTGGAGAAAAATCACACATACATACAATAGGAACAGATTAATATTGCTTTTGGCTATTAAAATATGATAAGAAGTTTGCATAACATGCTTTTTCTCATGTAGCTTGAGTTTTGTGGTTAGATTGCTACAACTTATGTCTAGACATTTGCTGTTATCAAAAACAAGTTAACAGTTGAGTAAATTGATAGCTAAAGGAGGTCAACTCTTGATTTTAGTTGTGTGTTAAGGGGAATGCATAAAGAAACACAAGGTAAGATTCATTCTTATCAACTGCAGAAAGAACCAGTCTGCAACAGATGAACCTACAGTTCCCAGGGAAGGGCCACAGAGATCATCGAAGGACGCCATATGAGGAAGCCTGCCATATGAGGAAAGGCTGAGAGAAGTGGGTTTGTTCAGCCTTAAGAAAAGAAGGCTTAGGGGAGACCTTATCACCATGTTCCAGTATTTAAAGGGTGGCTACAAAGAAGATGGAGACTGCCTTTTTTACAAGAAGTCACATGGAAAAGACAAGGGATAATGGGTACAAGTTACTCCTGGGGAGATTCCGACTGGACAGAAGAGGAAAATTTTTGACAATGTGAGCAATCAGCCATTGAAATAATCTCCCCAGGGCAGTGGTGGATTCCCCAACATTGGACACTTTCAAGATTCAGCTGGACAGGGTGCTGAGCCATCTTGTCTAGACCATGCTTTTGCCAAGAAAGGTTGGACCAGATGATCCTGGAGGTCCTTTCACCCTGTTATTCTATGATTCTGTGATTCCTGAACACACAAAGAAAGAGTGGGCGACTAATCTAGGGAACTGCTGATTGATAGGATCATTTGGGTAATTATTGCATTAGTTGCCTAACTGGTACATACATTCCGTTAAATGTATTTCTGCCTTGTCAAATGGGCTGTAGTCTGGTTTCTCCTGAAGCTGAAAGGGTCCTGCCTAAGCTACATGGAAGTAATTGCTGTCACACAGTTCTCTTTTAGGTTTACACCATCAGGCTGTATCACCACAGGAACTACAAAGGAAGATTACAGGCCGCTAACTAGTATCTGCTGGTATGCATGGTCAACTCATCCCTTCTTCTGAGGGGTAAACCCTAGCTCTTCTCCATTATTCTTCATTGTTTATAGGGCGAGTGTAGTGGCCACCATTCAAGTCTCTTAGATATAATTCTGCCTTGAAAAAGAGACTGAGAGGGAGGGTAAGACAGAGCAAGAAGCCATATAAATATAGTTGTGGACTGCACGTGAATTTTCTGTGTGAAAGCTTTTTTTTTTTTTTCAGGAAAGTGTGCCTGTATACATTTTCAGTCCAAGTAGATAGTCTGCCACCAAGCTTCTTACAGAAGATCCCAGAGTACACTTATGCAATGAATGATTACAGCCTATCCTCCCAAGCTTCGGAAGGGTGCTTGGAAACAGTATAATATTCAGTCAGTGTCTGGAAGGAACTCAAAGTGATTAGACAACAGATGTCTGGGATGCAAGCACTGAAGAGCACTGCTGCATTAAGTCACTTCACTGTAGTTTCTTTAAGCTTTAAGCTTTGCTGGAAGGGGTTGATACCAAAAATATCCTCTCAGGACTCATGAAAGTTATCTGCTAACTGCTCAGGCCTTACTTCTCACTTATCATCAATCAGACCTGCTGAAATTTTCCAAAAAGGATCTCAAAGAGTCACACTGAGGAATTACTGAAATGTCATCTTCACAGATGATGCCATCTGTTGAGCTCTGTTACTTCCAGACAAAGGAAATTATTTCTTTTTGTTGTTTATATAACATGTGGTGGCAAACCTATACTTACAGTTCTCAAAGGTATATACATTATGAATTGCATCGAGTTCCAAGAAGTCAATGTGAAGGCATAGCTCCATCAAACACCACAGACCCTGTGTAGCAGACTGCTTGATTATGCTCTCTATCCCACTTTCAAGATAACAATCACTTTTTTAAAAGCAGTTCCAGACTGGACCATGAACAATAGGCAAATAAAGGTGAAGTACCTGACAGTACCTGAGAAGGTGTTATGCACCTACACACTGCCATATTTCCAGCTACGTGAGGCAACTTGGGAACATGGAAAGTTATTGGATAAAAAGGGCTGAATATGCTCAGCAGAAGATAAGTCATCCCAAATGTCTGTAACTGTCCTGAATTTTTCACACTAAGCAGGAAGAAGAGACAAATGGTTAATGTTACGAAGAGAAGCAGGGTTGTCAAAGAAGGAAAGCATCACACAGACACTGAAAATTTTCTCCCAGGACAATTCCCACATCAGCCCACACATCAAGATAAAGTGTCAAGGAGATGTCTTGCTAACAAAAATGGGCTGTAGCTGTTGCCAGGATCCTGTTGAATATGCAGGAGCTGTGGACTAATTAAGTGGCAACATGAACCAGAAACTGAAGATCTTAACAGCAGGTCAGCATGGCAGCTATGGGAAAATAAGTGCCCTCAGAGCTGAAAGACAAAAAGCAGCCTTGCAGCCTTGCCAATATGTTCAAAGAGAAATGATCATCTGGATTTGAACTTGAAAATTCATAAAAACAACTTGCATGCAAATTCGAAGTAGTGTAATCCCTTCAAACTGTTCTTCAAAATAAGGAAACAATCTCTACAGCAACAGAATCATATCTTTGCATATCATCAAACCATATCTTTGCATATCATCAAAACAGCATTTTTCTTCTCTGCTAAAATTAGTGTCTCTTTGTATAGGGTATAGGCATCAAGGTTTTGGCAAAAGGGACACTGCAGAGGTGACCTGTGTGAGGAGACACTGGGGTTGCCCAATGCCAGGGACAGCCAGCTCCAATGGACCCACCGTAAGGCACAGCTGAGCCCAGCAGCCAAATTAGTGGTGCCTTTGTGAAAATGCCACAAAGGCAGAAGAGGCACGGAGAAAAAAAGAGGGAGAGAGAGAAACAGAAGTGCAAACACCAAGGTTGATGTCTGTTCCACGGTGCCAGAGCAGATATTCCCCTGCAGCCCATGGAGATGACTGTGCCAGAGCAGGTGGATATTTCCTGAAAGAACTGTGGCCTGTGGAGAAGACCCAGGCAGGAGCAGGGGAAAAGCGTGAGGAGGAAGGAGCAGCAGAGAGGAGCTGTTATGGACTAACCACAACTCTCCTTTCTCTCTGCGCCACTTGGGATTGGGGGGGAAGGAGCTGGGAATGAAGTTGAGCCTGGGAAGAAGCGTTGGAAGCATGGAGAGGGGGGAAGGTATTGTTTTAATTTTGTCTTTGTTTCTCACTACTCAAATCTATTTTAATTGGCAATAAAATACAGTAATTTTCCCCAAGCCAAGTCTGTTTTGGCCACTATGTTAATGGTAAGTGATCTCCCTGTCTTTATCTCAACCCTCGAGCTTTTTTATCTTATTTTCTCCCCCTGACAAGTTGAGGAGGGGGAGTGGATGAGCAGCTGGGTGGGCATCTGGTGCTTAGCCAATGTTAACGCAGCCCACTCCTGAGAATTGATAGAGGTTTAGAAGGTAGCAGGATGGTGAAGATAATCAAATGACCATTTGTATCTTAGGTCAAGCACTGAATATAAGAGGACCTTTAGATGGTAGATGGTACTGTAGTTGCATGCAGTAAAAGGTAAAAAGGAAAAAAATAGTATCAAGTCTTCCAACCCATACTTAAGCCTGCTGATACGCAGGAATGAGCTGGTGGGAATAATGCAGACAACCCATGAAGGATAAAAGAGCTGACACCTGTGAGGCTGGTTAAATTACTGTTGAGATTGACCTTGAGGAGCACCTAGGGGAAGGAGGTAGAAAGAAAGAGTCTCATTCTTCCTATGACTCATTAAAAAGATTGTGAGGGAATACAGGATGGCATAACTTTAAAGACGTGAAGGATTTAAATCAGTTTTTTCCTGTAAATTCCTCCATTTCCTTTGGGAGCCCTGTGCAAAAATAAAAGTATGAAGGTTACCAACAGGAGGAGGTCCCTGATAGATCATGAACATTTTTCAGCACTATGAAATAATTGGTGCCAGTGGCTGAAAACTCCTCTGAGGTACCATTCAAGACAGATCCTGCAGTTTCAGATATTTTATTGATGAGTTCTTACTGGTGAACAAAGCCAAAACAGTTCACTTCTGAAATCTAAGGGATATAGGAGAGTAAGTAGTTTCTTCTAGCAGTCTCTTAACATCCCTCTTTCCTGTGACTCACCTGCCTCTACACTCCTCTGATGCAGCCATGGAAGTAAGGGAAAAGGACAGCAGAATACATGTAGGTACTCAGTATTCCTGAGGGTTTACCAGTTGTAGTTCATTCATTTTATAGACGACTATAAGAGGGTAACGGTTGCCAAATTTCCTGGTCAGGCTCCAGCAGGGCCTCACTGGTGGAAAATGATCTTGCATGGGCTAATAAAGAAGAAAATTTCCATTATACTGTGTCTGCCCTAACTCTTTGAATGCTAGATAGACGTTTCCAGGATCAAGCAGCACACTGGATTAGCAGAAGAAGGCAGGCTGAACCTCAAAACCTCCAAAGCCCAAGGACAACATTTCCCAAGGCACATATGCCAGCGAGGAGACAGATGTATCTGTCTCCTCATTGGCCACACTGCAATACTGTGACAATGCACAGAAGATACCCTGAAAGTAAGTTCCAACTTGTGGCTCCAGACCAAAAGACTCAATAGAGTGAATTACCAAGGAGAGGTGCAAAAACCAGGGTTTAGATATGTGCTTTGGTATTGATCCCCAGTATCACTACCAGCACTCTCGCTGGTGCTTAAAGTGGACATGGATTACAGAATCACCGAACTGGTTATGTTTGAAAGGACCTCTGGAGGTCTTTAAAGTAGGAATGTCGGGGAGGGAGACAGTTAGCAGCAGCCCTGTGAAGGACTGATGAACAAAGCCCTTGGAGGACTGATGAGCAAAGGGCCTGGGATGATGTGACAGGAAGGGATCACAAATTCAAAAGAACAGTCCCAGCTCTTTCAGCCTTTCCTCATATGAGAGATGCTCCAGTCCCTTAATCATCTTTGTGGCCCTGTGCTGGAGACACTCCAGTAAGTCTATATCTTTCTTGTACTGACGAGGTCCAGAACTGGTCACCTTAATTCAGATGAAGCCTCACCAGTACTGAGTAGATGGGATGAATCACGTCCCTTGACCTGCTGGAAATGCTCTTCCTAATGCAGCTGCAGGATGCCATCGCCCTTCTTTGCTGTGAGAACTGCTGACTCATGGTCAGCTTGTTGTCCACCAGAATCCCAAGGTCCTCCTTTTCTAAGCTGTTTTACAGCCAGTTGACCCCCCAATGTACTCGTGCATGGGGTTATTCCTCCTCAGGTGCAAGACTTTGCAATTCCCCTTGCACTTCATGAGATTCCTGTCAGCCCATTTCTCCAGTCTGTTGAGATCCTTCTGGATAGCAGCACAACCCTCTGGAGAACTAGCCACTCTTCTCAGTTTTGTATCATCTGGGAACTTGTTGAGGGTGCACTCTGTGCCATCATCCAGGTCACTAATTAAGATATTGAACAATATTGGACCAGATACTGAGTCCTGGGGTACACTACTAGCTATTGGCCTCCAACTTGTCTTTGGGCCACTGATCACAACACTCCAGGCCTGGTCATTCAGCCAGCTTTTAATCTACCCCTCTGTGGACTTAGCTATATCTGTACTTTGTCTATGATGATGTCATGGGAGACAGTGTCAAAGACTACTGAAGTCAAGGTAAACAACATCCTTTGCTCTCTCTTGTCCGCTAAGCTAGTCACCTAATTGCAGAAGGCTATGAGGCTGGTCAAGTATGATTTCTCCTTTGTAAATCCATGTTGATGACTTCCAGTCACCTTCTTGTCCTCCATGTGTTTGGAAATGGTTTCCAGAAGGATTTTCTGCATCACCTTCCAGGGACAGAGGTGAGGCTGTCTGACCTGTAGCTCCCCAGATCTTTCTTCTTGCCCTTATTGAAGACAGGGATATTTGCTCTCTTCCAGTCTTCAGGAACCTCCCCTAATCACCATGACCATTCAAAAATAATTAACAGTGACCTCACAATGACATCAGACAGCTTCCACAGCACCTGTCAGGCCTCATGGACTTATGTATGACCAGTTTGTTTAAGTGCTCCCTAACCTGTTCCTCCTCCTCCAGTGCTAAGTATTCCTTGCTCTAGACTTTTCTTCTGGTCTTAGGGGCCTGGGATTCCCAAAGGTTGGTTTTATGCGTAAAGACCAATGCAAAGAAAGCATTAAGTACCTCGGCCTTCTCTATGCCATTTGTCAGTAGTTCCTCTGCCCCATGCAGTGCTGGGCCCATGTTTTTCCTAATGGATGCAGGGGTGAATGCCCACAATTGATCTGTCTTGACAGATAAGACTTGAATCACTGGTGTCAGTACAAAAAAATAAAATGTGTCTCAGGAAATGGGGTACACACCGCACAGCTGGCATAAGGCTGAAAAGGAGTCAAAGCTGAGTTTCTAAACTCGAAAAGGCAAAGACAACTTCAGAGCAAGAAATACCTAGTAGAAGAGCATTTTACCTCAGTACAGTGTGAAATGGTTGCATATATTCTTGTATTTTACATGTTGACTAGGAAAGAATGAGCTTGAGCAGGTCCTCTAGAGGTACTGCAATAGAAAAACCTTCTGGTGTCACACAGGAATACACAACATGTACTTTATTTAAAATATAGATGTATTTTTATAGTGGTATATCAATTAATCTGAGAGCACCCACCAGTTCCCTTTACAAATTGAATGATATAATATTTTCCTTTTAATTTATCTTTTACTTCCCGAACCCTTATTTCCCTCTATAGGAAATATTAGTCAAAGAAAATGTTTTCTCCATACTAAACAGAAATCTGAACTCAAATCTCTTATTAAATTCTCCAAATACAGAGTTTGTTTACATCTCCTTCCCCCGTATGGTTTTTAAAAAATAATCTCAAGAGAACAGGACAGAGAAAGTTTCAGTGATGCATTTGTATCAGTCTTTTAATTTATTGAGCACACTATCTGGCTAGTTTCAAGCATTTAGAACACACAAATCTGAGTTCAGGCACTGTAAGTATGAAACAATTAAAATACTTTTTGAAAAAAATACTTCCAGAAAGTCAAATTCCAGGGGGATTGCAGTGAGACAGAGGCAATCATCATCATTCAGGGTTAGCAGGAGGTTTTGCAAGTGTTTTTCTTTTCCTTTTCTCCCCACACTCCTTTAATTTCAGACTCAGAAGCTTCAGCAGTTTGATTTCCCCATGCACAAACAGAGAGGTCTGGTTATTTCTAACTGCATAAAAGAGCTCCTAGAGAACTTGGTTAAAGCTATGCATATTAAGAGTCTCATACATGTAAGAAACAGGAATAATCTATTTGGCTCAGCATCCTGATTCTGCCCAGAGTTTTGGAGTGCAAACCCATTGTTTTTAATGTTCTGATTCAGCCTGGCTGCTCCTAGCCAAGGCCTGCTGCACAGATAGCCCAGGGCCATGAACTTCTTAAAGTTCATTGGCTTTCTCTTCTGCAAGAATATAGTGTAACTACAATACCACTGGTTTGGGTGATCTGTAGCTCTGTAATAAGTATAATGAACTTGGCATTCTAGCATTATCTAATGAGAATGAATTACATTTTTAATCTTGTTTATAGTAATCAGTTTATATTGTGGACTGCTGACACATCTATGTGAAATGCAAATGCATTTTTTCATGTAGAGTTGTTGATATTAATGAGATTTTTGCACTTCTGTGAAGCACAGCCATGTGAAAATGTATCACTTTATATATAACCTTAAGTGTCTCTTTAATTTGATGCCACAGCTGATCACTGAGAAAAAAATCTTGATTTCTCACTAGCAATACTTTCTGGTCTGTGTACTTAACACAGTGAAGGATATTTTTTCCTTTCTGGTTTGAGATTATTTTGTTATGGTTTTGGTAGATTTTATGGAAAATGTTAGTAGTAATATAGTATTAATACAATATATTAGCATTACATTAATATTACTATTAATAGTTAATATTATTTGCATTACTAATATTACTATTTACATAATATAATACTAAATACATGCATATATACATATATACACATATGAAATTCTAACTTCTCTAAAACAACTCTAATGGAATTTAAAAAAGAAGCAGTAAAAATATGACAGAATATAGCAGGGGAAAAGGCAGAAAAAAGATGACTGCTTCTAATATATATGTTCACAATCAATAACAAGTCTGATATTATAAGTGTCAAAAATACTTCTCTCAACTATCTTCCTAATAAAATATGAAGTGCAATCTGTAACTCGTACAATCTCCCAAATTAATATGAACTTTTCAGCATAGAGTTATTGAGAAGTATTCAGGAAATAGTACTAGTAACTGAACAAAAAGAATTGAGGGGTCTTTATACTTACTTTTATGTCTTCTATTCGGCATTTTCTATATTATAAATTTGGAATTTATTAGATGTACTAGAAAAATTTATTGCACATTTTGATTAATATAGTCTGGGTTTAGATTTTACTATAACTAGCGGAACGCAAAACTTCTGCAGTCCGTATGAGCTGGGATTTTTAGTTTTAGCTTTAAGGATCACACAGTACTAATACTGATCTTCAGCAAGAAGTCGAATTTGTTTCAAGCTGATTATTCAACAGTAAATTCTCCAAAACACTTACATGAGCATATTCATATGTAAGAAAAAGTATTAACAAACCAATAATATACCTATAAACGTACTGATTAATCTAATTAGAAAAAAATAGAAGTAGAATGTGGCACTATTCACTACAATGCTCTCTGCTCATATGTCTTTTCTTTAAGTTGATATGTCAAATAATGAAATATCCAAGATCATCATCTGCACACTTTACAACACCAATTGACTTGAGAGGAAGAACACAAACAACTAATACAGTATTATAGGAACATTTTAGATTTTTCTTGACAGTATCACTTTGTATTTTTTAGCCTTGAATACGTAGCAAGATCACATCCTTGGATGGTAAGGGCTACCGGCAGACGAGTAACAAAGAATCCCAACAGGGAAGCATTGTATGCATCCAGAACTTGCATTAAAATATCTGAAGTCTCATATATATTTATTTTTGGATCAACGGGGTTAGGCAAGACAGTATATTACCATTATACAGTAGCCATAATTACAGAATATTGCAATTCCATTAATACTGTCTTGCCAATCTAATTCCATTGTATTTTTCTCTCTACCTGGAAAATCTTTTTTTAAAAAATCAAAAATTCACATTCAAAATACACACAATACAACAGAGCTACATAAATATGTTACCAAAAAAAATGTAATATGAACGATTCATGTGCTTTTAAATACAACTCCCTTTCTGCCAAACTACTAAACCATTATTTCTTTTCAAAAGACAAGTAACTGCCTCTGGAAAAATATCTGCATTCTAAGAAGAAAAAAGAAGTGGTCAGACAATAGGAATATGATAAGCATCTTGATGGAAGAAAAATAAACACTGTGATATTATGATGCAAGAGTAAAAATCACGTAAGCCGTAGGCTGCACCTGAAAAAAAGTCAGTACAAAGAAAGCAGTCAAATAAATACATAAAACTAGCACAGAACCTTTTGCACTGAAATTCCATGCAGAAAGAAAAATACAATATTAGAGTTCTATTATACATCACCTAACCAAGATGATGATAGTGCTTGTTAAATTCTAAAGCATGATAGAAAGGGTAAGGCAGAAAACAATAATAAGAGAGTTTAATTACTCCCAAGCAGTCTGGTAAGAAATCATGATAAGATATGATGCAGGGACTATGTTTTCAGATGCTGTAAATAATGGTTTCTTGGAACCATTAGAGAAAGCTCAAGAGAAATAACTCTTGATTTTACATTAAGCCAGGCATAAGCTCTGTTTTAATATATAATCATCAGAAAAACCCATTTAAAAACACTGACTATAATGTACTCAACTTCACTGCTCTTCTGGGAGTAAAACATACTTAAAAAAAATCCACCAAAAATAATTTAACTGCAACAGTACAAGGTTAGCAGGGATAAAAATAAACAGAAAAACTAATGGGTAAAATGCTTGCAAGTCACAGAAAAACACTCTGTACAGTTCAGATAAATATGTATGCTCTAGGAGAAAAAAAAATAATCAAGCGTGCCTTTTAAAAAAAATGAGCTTAAATGACAAAATAGCAGAACAAAGACTAGTAGTTGACATCTTTCAGGACAAAATAAGGGTGGAGTGTGTAAAGGGAACATATCTGGTAAACTAAATCTACAACTATGCACATTCAAAAAGGTTCTGGGATATAAGTTATTTTAGGCAGAAAAAATTACTCATAGAACCATAGAATCATAGAACCATAGACCAGCCCAGGTTGGAAGGGATCTTGAAAGATCATCTGTTCCAACCTTTCATGGGAAAGGAAGCTTAGATGAGATTATCTAGCACCCTGTCCAATCACATATTGAAAACCTCAAGTCCTCAAGTGATGGGGTATCCATCATGTCCTTGGGAGATTGTTCTAGTACTCATCAAAGACTTCTAAAATGTAAAAAGTAGGAAGCCTGGAATTGTTCAAAGACAGTATATAACTTTTCACTTAAATTGTGTTTGGTATCAAAATACAGGAAAGTGGCAAATATGATACCAGTTTTTTAAAAGGGACAATGAAAGGCCAAAACGATTGAAGCAAACTAAAACCCAGACAATCTATATTCGGAGGTACCCTAAAAGTTGCAATAAAGAATGTTAAGTTGCAAAAACATAGAACAGTATGACATAAAGAATCAGTGTAAATTTTTGTAAAAGGTCTAAGAACAAGTCTTATGAGGAGCAGCTGAGGGAACTGGAGTTGTCTAGTCCAGAGAAAGGGAGGCTGAGGGGAGACCTTATCACTCTCTACAACCACCTGAAAGGAGGTTGTAGAGAGGTGGGGGTCGATCTCTCCTCCCAAGTAACAGGTGATAGGATGAGAGGAAATGGCCTCAAGTTATGCCTGGGAAGGTTTAGATTGGACATTAGGAAAAATTTCTTCACTGAAAGGGCTGTCAAACGTTGGAACAGGCTGCCCAGGGAAGTGGTGGAATCACTGTCCCTGGAGGTATTTAAAAGACGGGTAGATGTGGTGCTTAGGGACATGGTTTAGTGGTGTTTTTGGCAGTGTTAGGTTAATGGTTGGACTCAGTGATCTTAAAGGTCCCTTCCAACCTAGATGATTCTATGATTCTATGATTATAAGAATTCCTTGAACACATTAATATTCCTATACAAGAGTGTCATCAAACAACATAGCTTATTTGATTTCCAAAAATATTTTGTCATGGTTCTCCACCAAAAGTTTTTAAAGAAAATTAATAGTCATGTGAAATACACAAAAGTCTTCTTTTGGGTTAATAAACTGGTTAAAAGAAAGGAAACAAAAATTACAAATTAGGTCAGTTTTCACGTTGGTTAGCTATCACAAATATTGACGACTGAGTCCTGTGCTGTTAAATACATTCACAAATTATCTGAGAATGTACAAAGTACTGAGGTGAAACAGTTTGCTGATCACAATCAACTACTCAGACCAGTCAAAACAGTAGCTCCCTGAAGAAAACTGAAGAACTATCTTTTCACTTGAGAGTCAGGACCCCTGATTTCAGGTAAATGATTCATCATGTAAGAATAGAGGATGTGGACCATGACTTCTCAGTCTAAAGAAGAATGAGTAACAGCGAATGGGACAGCAGTCAATAAAACAATGAATAATATGCAGAAGATGTATTTTTGTTGATGTGAAAAAGATCTATTTAGTCTCTATCTGTATATTTATATATAAGAACATAAATGCATAAAATAGCTTGAGGAAGAATAAGCAGAGCTCTTAATTAGAATAAGCATTCAGGTGATGCAAAGACAGATCCAGAGCATATCCTAAATAGGACGTTAGAAAGAAAATACTTGTCATGATCTAAGGCTGTCATGTCAAGATCCAAGAAGAAATCAGACACTCTTCAGGATGTACAATGCACTTAAAACAAACAAACACTCTGAAAAAGCCTTTCTGAATACTGTAATCACAAACCTGACAACAGAGTGGACTTAGAAAATGTATAATGTGTGTAAGGAAAGTCAAATTAAATGGGAGTGGCATAAATACAAGGACGAATATTTTCATCCCTTTTTTTTGAAAAATACAGGTGCTGGAATTGATACAAACAGGAACAGCTCCCAGTTTCCGCAGTGTAACACTGAAACCACATGAAGATGTTGGCTAGAAGAGTCATAGATCCATAGAATAGTTTGGATTGGAAGGGACCTTTAAAGGTCGTCTAGTCCAACTCCCCCCGCAAGAGTCAGGGACATCTTCAACCAGATCAAGTTGCTCAGAGCCCCATCCAACCTTACCCAGAATGTTTGCATTTACCACCTCTCTGGGCAACCTGTTCCAGTGTTTTACCACCCTCATTGTAAAAAATATCTTCCATCTAGTCTAGCTCAACAATGTTCACTTTCATTTTCTGTATCACAGCAGAACCTCAAACTCAAGGGCATAGCTACTACAAGCTAAGCATCTATATTCCACTATACCTTGAGTGAAGACTAATGCCTGGCAACTAATTCTCACTTAGTGTATTCTGAGCTACAGGTTAAACTCATGGAGCAGATGATGTTTTAAATTATATCAAATATGAAATATCCTTTGAACAATTGCCAAGCAGATTTATGATCTAATGAAAAAAAACTATAACCAGTCTACAGGTCTCGTTGTATATATTAATCAAAAAAATTAAGAAAATTGAAGCTTTTTTTTTAAAAACTTAGACGACTCTATGAACTAATCTGGCAATTTGACTAGCAATCAATATGTCAAAATTCTGTCAAAAAAAATGCTTTTACAAAGCATATGATTCTTCACAATGCAGTATGAAAATTTCAGATGTGCTGTGGACCGACAGGAAATTTGTGGAGGTTCAAGAACTGGCCCTGCTAAGGTTTCAAACTACCCACTCTTGCTTAGACCACTGTAGCAAACAGTTGCAGCCATATAAGAGTCTAGTATGCCTTGTAATCCTCTGAAAGATTGAATGTCTTTTACATTGTTGGCTTCTCCAGGAATCTTCTCACACTGAACACTGCAGCCCACGGGGCATTAGCTGCGTCAGGACCACTGCAGTTTGCTCACATCCTATGACTACTGTAGCAGGGTGTTAAAGCATCATGTAAATATGATATTATTGTCAATTATTATGTGAAAGTTACTGTTAGAGCTCTGTTCTACAGCTTTATGGGATAAGGTGAAAGCCAGATAATCAAACCTGAATACTGTGCACAGATTGTACTAAATTATCCCACTGCTTTGCAATGCTCCAGGAAGGGAAATGGATCATAAACGATGTCTAACTAGACAGTTACAGAGGGATTACTGTTGCTTTGGTCTGTGGAAGCACAGCAGCTGTAACATACAGCAAACTGCTTTCAGATCATTCCAAATTAAGGGCCAGATTCTGTATTTTGTAACACCTGTTTTGCATTGTCTATTTCTTCATTCAATGCCATTGAATTCAGTGGATGAGTAATTGCAACAGAAAGAATGTCATGTTTTACGTTTTAGCAATCATTTATTAAAACGTTTAAAACATTTTTATCTATGTATGGTAATACCTGAGAATATTCTGAGACCAAACGGACAGTTTCATAGCATCATATGATTGTGGTATCACACTATCTCTTTTTCATAAGAAAACTGTATGTTTTCTTGTATATGCACAGCATATTTTATAACTGTGTATTTAAAATATGTGCCTCCACAAAAAAGTTCATCCAGTTTTGGGCTAGTAGTCTAACTGAGAGACTATAGATGTGTAACAATTTCCATCTCATCTTAGTTACAACACTAACACACTACGATCCTGAGCATATCACTCAATTATCTGTTGCCCTTTCCCCATTGGTAACACAGGGATACCAATGCCCACATATATATATTTGCATACTTTCCACTTAATCTTTTGTCTTTACTTTGTTTAGAAGATTGTTCTCCTGGTACAGAAGCTTCCTTGCCTTCTGAAACTTCCCTGTTCGAATACTTGCGAAGTTTGATTATAGAGAACTGCTTATGTTAAAAAAGAATATGAAGATATAACGACCTTTCAAATTCTCAATACTAAAATGCTATAAAGTCTAGAAATATAAATTATTGGAGCAATTATAACAGCAGAAATAACACTATTACTGCAATTAGCTGTTGCTGTAGGTATTTGGAAACAATCTTTAATTTCCCTTTGAGTGTACCAGTCTTCTCTGCAGAGGAACAAGCCATTGTAAACAATTAATGATACTAAAGCTAGCATGTAATTAATTATTCTGAAACATGTCTTGAGATTTCAGAAATAATACTCTTTTTTTTCAATTTCTGATTTAAAATGTCTTTTTTCTGTGTGTAATTTTGTTTCTATTCTCCTGTTGTTGATTTTTAAGTCTTAGAAAACAGCTATCATAAACAGCTTTAAAAACCCAATGTTTTAAAAAGATGATGCTGTTTAACTTTTTAACTGATTTTGTCATTTACCTGTTTCTTAGATGTGACAAGTCTGAAGTATGCTTGTCACATTCTTTAACAAAGAAATAGGATATGATTTAAAAATAAGCAATAAACAAAGCTGTCACAGAACTGAATGGGAGGTTTTTTGCTGTGTAGAGACAGCAGGATGAGATGTCTGCCAGCCAGCTATTTATAGTTCAGCTTTCCGCCTGACTGTTCAGCTCTGCTTTCCTACACTGTCAGATGAATCCACTAAACTTTGCAAAGGACAGTTTACAGAGAGTCATAAACCAAATTTCTTGCTGTGCATGAAATATTTTGCAGTGCTTGAACTTGGATGAATTTGTCCAAGGTGTTTCAGTGCATGTATCTCTTATCTCGTCTTCTACTCATGTCTTCAGATGCTTCAGAATTCATAACCAGGCAAATACTTTTTCTATCTTTGGCCTGTGGGTATGCAGCATTAGAGAACTGTAGATGTGTATGAGGAAGGAGTGGCAGGGACGAGCTGTTATGGACTGACCACAGCCTGCATTCCCCATCCCCCTGTGCCATTTGGGGGGAGGAGACAGAGAAGTTGGGAGTGAATTTGAGTCTCTGAAAAAAAGTAAGGAATATCCACTGCCCTCCCTTTTTCCACAGAGCCAGTCATCTCAACATGAAAGGTAATCATACCGGTCAGGCAGAGTTTTCCCTTGGTAAATCCATGCTGATTGTTGACCTGCTTGTTCTTCATTTGTTTCTACAACTGTCTCAGGAACTGAGTTGTGCCGTTGGCCTGACCAGCTCATGGGTACCCTGATCTTCCTCCTTGGTCTGTTTGAAGAACATGACGTCACATTTGTCTTTTTCCAGTCATCAAGGAGCTCTTCTGATTGCTCTAGTCTTTCAGAGGTGATAGAGTGGCCTTGTGATAACATCAGCCAGTGGTACATACTTGTATGCATCCCATCTGGACCCATGATACTTTGTATGTCCGGTTTACTTAAGTAGTCCATAACTTTACCTTGCTCTATTGTTGGTAGTGTTTCTCCCCACCGAACATTGCCACTAGGCATAGAGATCTGGGATAGCTGAGAGCTTCTGATTAGTGAAGAAATCTATTGGGTATTAGGGCATTGCTTCCTCAGATGTCACAGGTGTTCTTTTAAATATATCACTGCCTTGAGGGTAAGGCTGTAATCTGTTCTCCTGAAGTGCCTCTCAAGCTGTGGCAGCAACCAGGGAAATCAGTAGAGAGTGAGTAGGAAGGAAATTCAAACTTCTGTCGACAGTGTGCTGTCTGTTACTACCCTGGGCAGTGGAAACATACATAGTTGGTGCTTATCAAGCCTTCCAGTCTAGAACTATTATGATTTTGTTTCTTGATATTTCTATTCAAAATGGCAGAATGCCAATCAGGTTCAGAATAGACTCAAAACACCTCTGTGAATACATAAAAGAAACGGTAACTTCTCTTGATAATTCCTGAAAGACCCTATGGTTTCCTAACCAATCTTTAAGGAAGACTGAAACATTTTTCTCCCTTAAAAAAAGAGTAAAAGGCTACCACTTAGAGTACCCCTTATACAGAATGGCATTAAAGAACAAAAGGAAAAGCAGTCAAGATAGGCAGGTAATTCCCCTCTTGTTTTTAAAGAAAGATTCAACTTTTTGAGACTGAAAGGCAGAGAATAATTGTTGCACCTTGCCTTACATGTTGAGGGCACTCTGACTCTAAGCAATACCAAATAATAAACATACAGACAAAAAATAAATACGTGGAAAAAATGCATGGACACTTGAGACCTGATTAGGAAATTACAGTATAGGAAATCCTCAGAGGACACACTATTTTACCCTGAGGGCTTCACAGATCATATCAAACTTCACTCATAAAGAAAAGAAGAGGGATCTAACCTGGAAATTAATAGTGTAGCTTGAGCCAATTCCAGTAATACGGAACTCCTGTGACAACAGTTTCTGGCACTGACAGCTAGAAGTTCCTGTTAGACAGAAACTGAAGCAGTCTAGGGTCTGAAGTCACTGCTCTCTACAGCTTCCACAATATTGGAAGGTAGGAGAGCCAACAGCAGAGTGAACTACTCCAGTGAGAGAAGGAGCTCATCTAAAACAAGACAATGTATTATTAGGCAGATACTATATGTATCACAAGGGTCATTATCAGACTTGACTCCAAGAGTGATCAGAGCATTTGCCAGAAAAAGTTGAGTCTCAGCTGGAGCAGAAATCTCCCTTGAAGCAAACTGCAGGATGAAGGTCAGAAACAGACCTTTTCTGTTTTCAGGGATGATGAAGGTTTTACAATAGAAGCCTGACTGCCTGGGTCAAAGCTGATGAGAAGGAAACTTCCTGGAGTGGCTTCCTGCTGCTGGGACTGAAAAGCCCATGTAAAGAGAACTTGGACAGATGATTCTCCACTCCCTGACAAAAAGGAAAAATAATAGCCTTTATAGGTTGTATGTGGCTTATAGCCAACAAACTTTGACAGGGAATCCCAGAAAAATTAAACTTGCCCAAAGCTATAAAAAAGTAAAAATTAAGCAAAATGAGACACTAACATCAAAAGAAACACAAAAATCACAAAGGAGCAAAAAAAAATGAAGTGAAATAAGAGGCTGAAGTAATCTCAAACAGAAAGCAATGAACTGCAAAAAGCTTAACGGAAAACTAGAGAGGCAACTGAGAGTTGAGGATTTTTACCTTTTGGGGAAGTTACGTGAACACATGCTTTCCAAGTACTAAAAGAGGTTAAGTATCACCAGCTTGAGCACTTGCACATGTCCAACATCCATTACCTTATCCAAATAACAAGCCTGTACCATAACATTTCACCTATTAATCCTGAGTTAAGAACAGAATAATCTATTGACCTGAAACATCCTGAAAGAAAGCCCGTCTTGATATGACAATCCAAGACATATATAGGAAAAATGTTTTAGCAGTAAATTACCCTTAAACCACTGTGTTTTATTGCTATTTTAACTTACCTAAGGTAAACATTTTTCTGGATTTTGTTTTGCCTTTAGCTAGTGAAGAGCTATTTACCATCTCAAACTTCCTTCTCACATATACTTTATTATGTATAATCCTCACATAATTTGCTTCTTTACGTGTTCCTAAATATACTCCGTGGATTGAACTTCTCTAAGCCTTCACTATAAATTCTTTGGGGTATCCCAAAAAACATTTCTTTTAGCTTCTAGAAGACAGGTAATTTAAACATTGAAAATATCGTTTTCTTGTATCTTATTAGTATAGAACATTTATTGAAGATACACTTCTGTAGTAAATAGAACTTTTTATGCAACTATGTCATGGTTTGGGCTGGACTGGCCGCTGAGGCAAACAACAGATGCTCTCCCCCACTTCTCTCTCCAAGGAGAGGGGGGAGAGAGAGACAGAGACTTGTGAGTTTAGAAAAAACTAAACTACTTTAATGAAATATTAATAATAATAAAAAAATGAAAATAATGAAATATATACGATATATACAAAACTGTATCAAGCTCTGAGGATGACAATCACATCAACGGCAGGCACTGGGAAAGTCCCAGACTAGACTCAGTGACAGACAGGAACTGGATTCTGGATCTGGATTCAGGAATGCAGGGATTGGGATCAAAGGCAGATGAACACAGTCTTCCTTGGACATCGGCCATTGAAGAAAGAGCGCTGACCCTTTGATCCCTCAGCTTTTATACTGAGCATGAGGCAGATGGGATGGAATACCCTGTTGGTCAGTTTTGGGTCACCTGTCCTGTCCTGTCCACTCCTCCAACCCTCCAACGGGGCAAATAACAAAGTTAGCTGGACTTGCTTGTTATAGCAATAAGTATAAGCAAGAGCCTCCCTGCATACCATTCCTTGGCATAAATTATAAATAATCAGGTCTTATCTTTCTGAGAGTGAACAGTGACTCCACAATATGCTGTTAATTTCAGAAAGTTCAGTTAGTTAGAAGAAGCTTAGCTGCAAAGTAAAATTTCTGAACAGAAAATTGGTTCTGTTTTACCTCAAACCAGGACAAACTAATATGATAAAATATTCCAGATGAATGGACAGTTTGTGTATGAACATTTGAATCAAAAGAAAAGTTATATAACTACAAAACCCATTTGATGTGTTCTGTTAATGCCAGTGTGTGGCATTTAGAAGTATACTTTTGGCTGAGTATTTTGCAACCCTAAAAGCACCTACTCATGAGAACTTTTAAGTTGGATTTCAACAGTGTTGTCGCTTCATTGGTTACTGTACAATTTGTTATAAGGTGAAAGCAATCTAGAAATGCTGCATTACAATAACAGCGTCAAAACCATGTCTCTGCTTGAAATGACTGTATTTGCCTCATGATAAGATGACCTTCAATTATCGAAGAACAGAACAGAACAGAAATAAAAAGGTTAAAATAATTTTTACAGGATGACACCTACCCAAAAGTATGGCTTAAAATATGAAATCTGAACTAATGTCCTTCTCTGACTACATGATTCTGCTGTGCACTGGGAAAACAAAAAAAACCCACAGATTAACTTTGTTAAAGTTGCAGGTTGACACCTATCCAAAGATCACTGCTTGAATAAATGAGACCTGGACTACACCAACCCAGTGCTAACAGTTTAGTTTATTCCACTATGTGTGGAAAACAAATAAAGAGCACAGATAATCTTTGTTATGTAATGGTGAACAGCTTTACTTTCTGGTAACACATTTGGGACATGAGATGAGAGGGTGAAATAATCTGTGTGGCAACACTGATTGGCTTTAGATAAGGGGAAAGTCAGAGACTGTCTTGGGGCTATCTGACTAGCAAGGCCACTGGTTCCTTATGACAACAATTTAATTTAAAAAAATTATACATAGTTATGACAATAGTCCCTTGGGTGCAGAGGGGTACTCCATTCTCAGACACCTGACAAGATGTAGAAGGCTGAGCCAGCTGAGAACTGCTTTGCGCAAGGGGCCGTGCTGCCAGAAGCTGGACTGAGTGTCTCCTGGGTGTCTGGTACCAGCCTCAAATTACAGGGGCTGGGGCTTGGATTTATGTGAGCGTGAAGAGTTTGAGTGTCATAGACTAGAATAGAAATCATTATCTATACTCATCCTGCTTTGAAAAAAAATTATTTTGATTGGAAATCACTTAAGTGATGCACATCTACTCTAGCCCAAATTCCTCCATAACAACAATTCGGTAACGATCCAATTCTCTTGAACCCTCTGCATGACCCTGTGTGTAGTCTTCTTCCCTAGCTTTGTGCTAGCCCTATTGCATATTACTTCTAACCCCTGCAAACGCCGTTACGCTAGCTGCATACAGATCCCCACAAATTCAAGCTCCTGTACCATACCTTTCATTCATTAATGCAGTTCCACAGGTTAACTCTCTCTTGCTTGGTCCATATTTAGACATACCTGCCTGTGCCAGCACAGGATGAAAGCAGAGAGCCTCTTCCATTATGGAACCCAGTGCAGTTATACTTCACATCTTCATAGAACTAGTACCTGAGGTAACAAGTACCTCCTCTAAATTTGATCATATTTGCTTCTTACGTCTGCCTACTCAAGGCAATCAGGGTTGCAGATCATTACTTCAGGCCAGATGCATGCACAACTCTGCAAGGGACCGTACTCATCCCTTAGATGTAATCCTCAAAAAGCTGTAAGTAATTTTTATTTTTTGCTTAGTTTACATCTCTTCAGTTATATCCTATTCAATATGCCACTCTCAAAATAACAAACACCTTAAATAAAAATAAATAATAAGAAAAAAATACCTGTTTAAATACATAATGATGAGGCAAACCACCAACAAATATGGATCCTGTTTTAAGCCAATATGAACTGGACGAGTAATTTCTAGGTATAGTTGTCTTTGCAGATATCCCCAGGATCAACATTTCTGCTTCACACGGTACCATGCCTTGCCTGCATAAATTTAGAAATAGGCACATTTTAAACCATATATAGTTTACATTACTGTCTAGCTGACAAATTAATTAGGCTGTTACTAAACCATTGAGGAAAGAAAATCAAGTAAATAGCTGTTTTTATATTAAAGACTATAAACATAAAAGAAGCTGTTTAACAAGCTGTAAGTTGGCATGTCTTTGGGGTTGAACTTCCATTAAAATGAAGCCATATTGTAAATCTGAGCAGTGTAACTGCTAAAAAAGCCAAAACAGATAATAATGGCTGAATAAAAAAGACAATTTTTAACAATAACAAGAAGGCTTTGTAATTTGAAAAAAGACATCTATTGACCTCAAATATTTTAAAGATCCCTCCTTTTCATCACAAAAAATTATAACCAAGAAAAAGCAATTTAAAATAAACTGCGTTTTAGAAAGTGCAGAGGTACTATAATGTGTAATACTTATCTTCAAAAGCATCATTCCTAAAACTGAAGGCAGTAATATCAGGCCCTGAAATTAATACATACATTCCCTCTTCCCTCCCCCTGTCCACACACCCTCTTAACAGTGTCGCTTTTAACAGAATGCATAAATTGTTATCAATAAACAGAAGGTGCAAAGTAAACAATTTGGTTTCTTCATTTTTTTTTTAATGATGCGAAGCTCATTTATATTCCAATAAACAACTGGCAGCAAGCACTCCTGTCTTCATGAAAGAAAACATAGTGAAGAAATATGAGAACTATACAGTCTCTCACATAGGAATTCCTTTCAGTCTACCCTTCTTTTTGCTCACAAAACAAATCTGAGTTCAATCAGCCATATGTTTAAAAGTAAGCCTTTGTAATAGAGATGCCACAAAAAACCTATTTGAAAATAGCACATACCAAACAAAACCATAAAAGCAACAGTCTGTAATTTAGCTAGGATTCTATAGGGAAAGTAGGAATTCAGGTTATCTTTGATAATGCAAAATTAGCTTCTGAAATTATTAGTTAAAAAAAAGCATGGAAAGAGTTTTCTTCACTTTCTTCTGTCAGATAATGATATATAAAGGATTTCTCACATACAATTTGATAAGGTCTTCTACCATTTTTTAACTGAGAGGGTGGAGACTTAACATTAGCAACATTTGCAAATAGTTCTTTATGTTTGTTTTCTGTATAATTCTATTTTTGTGATACTTTCAGAAAAATATGCAAACATGGTATTAGCCTTTTAATAGAAGGACTATAAATCTTTTTGCAAGCAAAACGGCCTGTCCATGCTATGGTAAATAACTTCAGATGAAGAATATAAATTTTTGTTTTGTTGTTAAAATCATCATTAAAAAAGAGAAATAAATTGGGCTTTTAATCCTATGGACTAAATAGAAACTACTTAAGGGTTCAATTCAGGGGATTTTTTTGTTTTCACCTCAATTTTTACTTTTTTTTTTTTAAAAAAAAACTTGCTAATTAATGGCTAACATGAACGAGAAAGAGGAGGAGAAAATTGTAGCCAGAACTGCAATCAAGGAAAGGAATGTTTTCCTACCACGTTTTGTAGGTATCATGCAATGGTTGTATGTCTAAGCACATACACAAGGTTCTTCAGCATACCATTTGCATTATTTGCTTACAATGGAAATTTGCTGATAATGTGTGTAACTCATACATGTATTCTCAGGTAGCTCTGTTTGCGATGATTTAAGCTGGTTTTCCGAAGGCTTGAAGCCAGTGTGATATCTTGGATATATTAATTCCACAGCAGAAAGCTTTGGTGAGAGTTCTAAGGAAAAAATTATTGATTTTTAAATATCTAAAATTCTGTCTCTTTCTAATAAAAAGATATAATATTTATGAATAAAGGTATAATAACAGGATAGCAATCTTTCTGAAATAATTTAAATCAGACTTGTTTTAATGCAACATAATTCTTAAGATTGGACTCGAAGAGAGCCAGGAGGGGAACTGACAGGCATTTTTTATTTTTTAAACTAATTAACAGATGTACCAAATGAAGGGAATCTGACCAAACAACATTTTTCATTTTTTTTTAAATTACTATTTCCTCTACACATTTTGAGATGCTAACACTGTAACTGGTTATGTGACCGTATATGTACTTCTATTCCACAAGCACTCTTTTTACAAATATAATTCTCTTCATGTTAGCTTTAGACATATTGGTTAGCTTGGCTTTAATAGCTTATATGCAGAAGTATTTTTGTGTGCATATATAAACATATTTTGAAATTAATTCCCAGTACTTTATGTCAGAAAACAAGTTAATGCAATTCAATAGCGTGAGCTACCTTTGCCCTAAGCTTGTTAGAATGTCAGCCATGCACCTTTGATTGTGCCTGATTGAATCTAGCAGGGTCTGGCCAAATTAGAATAACAACCTTAAACCATTATTGTTTAGCATTTGCTGATGATACCATCACCAGGTCATGTAGGCACTCTATGAAATTTCCATCAGGCTTTTAAAATACTTTTTCTACAATCAGCACATTGGGTGCTTTAAAGGTCAAGTAAGAAGACAGAGCTTTTTGCATAATTATAAATGTGGAAATGCATACAGCAACTCTCAAGCACTTTTGCTGGGTAAGCTACCAGTAATTGTGCCTCAGTCCAACCCAGCAGTAATAGTTCACAGATTCCTCATTTGTACCCACATAAATGTAATGATTAAATACTGGCCTTTTAATTATAACCTGAAGATGAGTTCTGTCTAAACAGTATTAAATCCATTGCCTAATGCCTTGCAGGTTGGAAAATGGAAAGGTCAGATAATAATTTGATAACTGTTGGGATAACGGTACCTAAATATGACAGTGTCTGCAAGAAATCCAAATCCTTTTACATAATGTCCTTACTTGCTGACATTTGTTAGTGATGATTAAATGACATGTTAGGGATTACCATAAAATGGTAAAAAGGTAATAAAACAAATGGGGGAAGAGGAGGAGGGAAAGGGGTCTGTCCAGATAAAGTATTAAATGTCAGTCATACTGTGCAGCCTTGCTGGGAATAAAGCTTCTTTAATCTGTTTTTCCTGATAAGAAAGGGAAATCACTTGTTCTAGAAACAAGATTGAAACTTTCACCCATCTCTAGCAATTTCACTTTGAACATGATCATGCTAAACAATAAAAAAATTCACTAATTACCCTTGAACTATTTAAGATGTAATGTTAGCATTCAGTCTATTAAATAAAAACAAAAGTAGGTTTGCAAACAGCTGTATCAATATGAGTTGTGAACTACAAGGATTAAAGAGAAGCTTTATTATTATATACTCTGAAAAACAATAGCAAAGTTCCCTGATTTTATTGACAACAACTGATTGATTAATTAAAGCTGAGAAACATACTTCATTTTCACTGTTTTTAGTTATTATTTTACAGATTTCTTAGCTTAAAAAAATCAAAGTCAACTCCTGTTTTCTTCTGTTTTTACTCAGTATCTAGTAGATTTCATTTTCTGGTTTCATACTCAAACTGCTGCTTTGTAGGAGACCAACAGAAAAACAAGACGTCTCAAAGTTCGCCTGCTGCCATACCTGATAACAAAGGGGGTACAAGCTTGGTTATCAGAGCAACCAGACCCTGTTTCTCATGACTGTGCAATACCAAGTGCTGCCCAAGTGATAAAGGCAGGAAAAGCTTATATGGCAACCGTGTCAAACGATGATTTGTTGAGCAAAGGTGACCATAGCGCTGATGGGCCAAACTGCAAGTCAGCAGAGACTATAAACTGGTGCTGTGCCTTACCCTAATTGGGACCCTCACCACCGTCACGACTTGAGAACCACAGATCAACGGGACGCCGCCGACTCCAGAGGACCGACAGGACACCGCGGACCTGTGGTGGTGACTATACTCTTGCTGTGCTCCATAATACTGCTTCTCCTTTCTACCTTTTCTCTACTTCTGCCTTTACTCTATTGCTCATCTCAGTGACTGTTGCTGGGAAATAACAATAAAGCTCTAGTGAATGGCATTTGACCTAGCTTGGAATTACTATGAACCCCCCCCATACCCTCGATCAGACCGGGATGTAACATCCTTGCAGTAAAATGTTTATTTTTGTAAAATTGCAACAAAACAATAGACCTATTGTCACAGACAATTAAGAGATACATTTTCTTAATGCACATTTAAAAGGCGGGATCAATTTTGACCCAGTACTGGTTTTAAAAACCCTAAGGCTTTGCAAGGGTGTTTGAGACAACTTTAAGATTGGAACATCAGGACCTCTCTGCTCAGAGATGATGCACAGGTTTCACCCTTGGAGGTTTTCAAAACCCAGCTGAATAAGCCCTGAGCAACCTGGTCTGACCTCTTGGTTGGGCTTGCTTTGAGCAGGAGGTTGGACTAGAGACCTCCTGAGGTCCCCTCTAGTCTGAATTGTCCTATGATTCTACAATCCTGTCGCATTTCTCTGTAGCAAAAAAAACCCGAACCCCCAACCTCATAGTAATAACAGTTAGAGAATAAGGCAGAATCTCATATTCATAGAATCATAAAACAGTTTGGGTTGGAAGGGACCTTCGAAGATCACCTAGTCCAACCCCCCTGCAAGGACCAGGGACATCTTCAACCAGATTAGGTTGATCAGAGCCCCATCCAACCTGACCCAGAAAGTTTGCAGGGATGGGGCATCTACCACCCCTCTGGGAAACCTGCTCCAGTGTTTCACCATTCTCATTGTAAAAAATATATTCCTTCTATTTAATCTAAATCTACCCTCTTTTAGTTTAAAACCATTACCGCTTGTCCTCTCCCAACAGGCCCTGATAAAAACTTTGTCCCCATCTTTCTTATAAGCCCCCTTTAAGTACTGAAAGTACCCTCAGCAGATTTATTTATATAGAAAATATACCAGTTACACTCAGAGTCATTACATTTTCACTCTGCAATAAG
The DNA here is from genome assembly GCA_008921705.1 of Burhinus oedicnemus. Classification (NCBI taxonomy): domain Eukaryota; kingdom Metazoa; phylum Chordata; class Aves; order Charadriiformes; family Burhinidae; genus Burhinus; species Burhinus oedicnemus. The sequence continues at coordinate 3,254,589 of VFFE01007237.1, read as the reverse complement.
ATGCATCATTTTAGACTGCTCACATCTGTTGATGCTGTCTCTGCCCTACTGAGACACCGGGTAACACACACTTTCCTGTTGCAGATGAACTAATGAGTCAACAACATATTTTTTTCTCATTCCCTCTGACAGCAGACTCATATTTCCTGGACCTGGAGCAGATTTCTTAGTCTGGTGTTAGAGAGTGATTTAACTAAATAAATAAGAACAATGAAGCTAATTACAAGGCATCATGTAAATTGCTCTAAGAATACAGGAGGGGGAAATAATCTTTGGTTCATATTCTAAGGAATGATTAAGTATGGTACCCCCTTATTCATTTCACAGAGGTTACACTTACATTACTAAACTGAAAAGGTCCACAACATGAGTTCAAGTCCTGACACATAATCATCCATATTTTTATGAAGTTATCACGGTTCCTGTTAGAGTTGCCACCCAGGCTAGCTATCACCTCCAGTTCTGAAACTGAAAAAGTTCACTGGTACGTGCAGTTCAGGAATCATTCCTAGTTCAAATGTTGCCAACCTATTTTGCAGTAAGTATTTTAATAGACACAATCTGGGAACTGCCAGTTGGCTTCAGGTCCAGAGAACAGTCTTCAGATTTCAGTTTTATTTACTACTATAGATTTAGCAAAAAACAATAATCTATGCCTCTGTCCATATCTATCTTTGCAGTTGGGAGAGCTTCAAGTTTCCTGCTGCTCACATTGTAATAACCTTAAATGCTAATAACAGAAATTAAACTGAACACTTATATCAAGTTGATGTAGCCAGATGCAAATAAAGTATCATTTAGTGAACAGCATGGCCTGAATGAGAGTACTGTATTCAAGCATTCAGAGTGGCAAGTTTAGAGTTGGATTTAGACTTGCAACGCTGACATTTTATTTCAAGTGAAACTGAAAGACCGCACTGAATAAGAAGATAGTTACACAGTGGGAATTCATATTTACATGAACTCTGCAGGACAACATTATTTCTGGTCTCTATACCCTGTCTGTATTCTTCTTAATATTATTTCTGCACTTGTGACATGGGGCCAAGGCAGCCACAGAATCACGAAATCACAGGATTTTCAGAGTTGGAAGGGACCTCTAGAGATCATCTAGTCCAACTCCCCTGCTGACGCAGGAATGCCTAGAGCACATTACTCAGGACTGCATCCAGGTGGGTCTTGAAAATCTCCAGAGAAGGGGACCCCACAACCTCCCTGGGCAGCCTGTTCTACTGCTCTGTCACTCTCACTGTAAAGAAGTTTGTTCTTAGGTTTGAATAGAACTTCCTATGTTCCAGCTTGTGCCCGTTGCCCCTCGTCCTGTCTCTGGGAACCACTGAAAAGAGTTTGGCTCCATCCTTCTTCAACCCACCCTTTAGATACTTATAAGCAATAATAACATTGAACCCACTTTCAGTATCCATAAGCACCCTTTGGTGTTCCTCAGAAAATAATATAGAACAAAGTTCTAGGAATGTTGCCTGTTATTAGAGTTTTAGTCTACTGTTTTTATGTTTCTGTCCCTGCAATAAGTTGTTTCAGAAGTTCAACTAGAAAATTTTCATTCTTAGAAGTGAGACTAATGAGCTCTTTTGAGATCCAAAGTAAAAGAAAGTACCAATGACAGAAACATTTTTAGTATTTATTTGGTTAAATAATCTAAGCAAGAATAGATCAGTATACACCACAGATTTGTCTCTTTGATGATTCTGAATTTTAACTTCTGAGTGTCTCCTTTGATGGCAGAATTCTCAAAAGGTGTAGAAAAGTGATTTGTACCCCAGATGTGGCATGACTAACTAATTAAGCTTTTATCTTAAAGAGGCTGTAAAACAACAGTTTGTATCAAACTAATTGGTGGTATTAAGTTGCTATTAACTGTTATTATGATCAATTTAGTATAATTAAATCCATTGCATTCAATTACATTGTTAGAAAAAAGCAGTTGCTTATTCTCTCGTATTGGGTTTGCGTGGCAAGGTTTTGGTAGCAGGGGGGCTACAGGGGTGGCTTCTGTGAGAAGATGCTAGAAGCTTCCCCCATGTCTGATAGAACAAATGCCAGCCGGCTCCAAGACAGACCCGCCGCTGGCCAAGGCCGAGACCATCAGTGGCGGTGGTAGCACCTCTATGATAACATATTTAAGAAGGGGAAAAAAACAACTGCGCAATTGCAGCTGGAGAAGGGAGTGAGAACCTGTGAGAGAAATCACTCTGCAGACACCAAGATCAGTGAAGAAGGAGGGGGAGGAGGAGCTCCACGAGCTGGAGCAGAGGTTGCCTTGCAGATGATGAGACACCTGTGCCCCTGCAGCCCATGGAGGATAACGGTGGAGCAGATATCCACCTGTAACCTGTGGAGGACCCCACTCTGGAGCAAGTGGATGTACCCAAAGAAGGCTATGACTCTGTGGGAAGCCCATGCTGGAGCAGGCTCCTGGCAGGACCTGTGGACCTGTGCAGAGAGAAGCCCATGCTGGAACAGGTTTGCTGGCAGAACTTGAGACCCCCGTGGGGAGTCCACACTGGAGCAGTCTGCTCCTGAAGGACTGCACACCGTGGAATGGACCCACACTGGAGCAGTTCATGAAGAACGGTAGCCCGTGGGAAGGACTCACGCTGGAGAAGTTCATGGAGGACTGTCTCCCCTGGGAGGAACGCCATGCTGGAACAGAGGAAGAGTGTGAGGAGTCCTCTCCCTGAGGAGGAAGGAGCAACAGAAACAATGCATGATGAACTGACCACAACCCCCATTCCCTGTCTCCCTGCACCACTCGGGGGCAAGAGGTAGAGAAATCGGGAGTGAAGTTAAGCCCGGGAAGAAAGGACTGGTGGGGAGAAGGTGTTTTAAGATTTAGTTTTTATTTCTCATTATCCTACTCTCTCTGCAGAGAGACACCTGGGAGTCTGGGTGGACAACAAGTTGACCGTGAGCCAGCAACGTGCCCTTGTGGCCAGGAAAGCTAATGGTCTCCTGGGGTGCATTAAAAAGAGAGTGGCCAGCAGGTTGCGGGAGGTTATCCTCCCCTTTTACTCTGCCCTAGTGAGGGCACACCTGGAGTACTGTGTCCAGCTCTGGGCTCCCCGGTTCAAGAAGGACAAGGAACTACCGGAGAGACTCCAGCGGAGGGCTACAAAAATGATCAAGGGAATGAAGCACCTCTCTTCTGAGGAAAGGCTGAGGGACCTGGGTCTGTTTAGCCTGGAGAAGAGAAGACTGAGAGGGGATCTCATCAATGCTTATAAATATCTAAAGAGTGGATGTCAGAAGGATGGGGCCAGACTCCATTCAGTGATGCCTGGCAACAGGACAAGGGGCAACAGGCACCAAGTGGAACACAGGAAATTCCATCTCAACGTGAGGAAAACCTTCTTTACTTTGAGGGTGACAGAGCACTGGAACAGGCTGCTGAGAGAGGTTGTGGAGTCTCCATCTCTGGAGATATTCAAAACCCATCTGGACGCCATCCTGTGCAACCTGCTCTAGGTGACCCTGCTTTGGCAGGGGAGTTGGACTAGATGATCTCAGAAGGTCCCTTCCAACCCCTACCATTCTGTGATTCTGTGATTCTGTGATACTCTGGTTTGACTGGTAATAAATTAAATTAATTTCTCCAAGTCGAGTCTGTTTTGCCTGTGACAGTAATTGGTGAATGATCTCTCCCTGTCCTTATATTGACCCATGAGCCTTTTGTTATATTTTGTCTCCCTGTCCAGCTGAAGATGGGGAGTGATAGAACAACTTTGGTGGGCACTTGGCATCCAGCCAGGGTCAACCCACCACATCTCGACTCATATGAAGTTTATGAAAAATAGTCACTCTTTGTGGAATATAAAAAACATTCACAACATATTGAGCTTTGATTTCATGATGGTTTTTCATTCCAATTAAGATTTTTTTACATTGCAGTGATGCAAAATAAAATAACACTATTTAGCTGCAAACAAATGCACTTAGTTTTAAGCTTTTGTTTTATTAGAAGGTGTGATCAGTGAAGGTTTTTTTGTATACTGAGATAGACATGCAAGAAGAAAGACTACTTTCATTATTCTCAGTTTTTGGAAACTAACTGTAAGATCTGAAAATACTAATGCCAAGTTTCTCTGTCATCATTTCTAGATTTTGTTCATTCTTCTTTCTCTATGAAATCTTAGTTCTTCTTGAATGAATAAAGCACTTGTAGAGACTTCAGAATAGCAAAGGGTATTCTGACATGTCTGGCAATGCAGAACTGAGATCTTTACTATACAATGTTCAAAAGGAGTATGCTCATGTAACATCAGCAGTATAACAGCATGATTTTTTTCTGAAAGAAAGCTTGTTTTTGAAAGAAAGTTAAATTGCTCATTTTAAGACAATCTTTAATCTAACATTTTAGAGAAATTCTGAAAATGAATGGAGGACTGTGAATATGTACAGTAGATATGATGGAGCCTGGATCATCTCACTGGCATTTCTTATACATGTGTAAGTGTGGTTTGACTGGCAATTTAGGCAAAGGATGAAGTTCCAGCCTTTATTCTGTGGGCATTTGTATGTTCCTCCTTCCTTCTTCACACAGCAATTTGCATTAAGGAAGTCATTCAGCTGAAAACAAAAAAAATGTATATATTTTTATCTGGATCAGTTCCCTATATAAGCTCTGGCCACATGAGCCAGTAGCTGTATTAAAAAAAAAAAAAAAAAAAGAAAGAGAGGGAAAACAAAGCAGCTTGAACATGTGAAAAACCAACCAAGTCTCCCTGAGGCCAAATGTCCCTTTGAAGGGACTCTGAATTGTTCCCCTTTTGTTGAAATGACTTCTCCAAAAAGACATAAAAGGAGCACCCTCTTTAAAGACAGACTTTGTTTAGAGCACAAGATAACCAGATTTTTAAAAGGTAAAAATAAGTGTGATAGATTAAATAAAAGGCTTGAAAGCAAATTTATTCTCTAACTTGAATAAATTCTTTACTATATATGGTTGGTGCCGAACAAAATCTCCTTCCTTCCATGATCTTACAAGGCTCACCTTAGTGCTTGCTTCCTACAGCAGGCAGACTTTGCTTTTTTTTTTTTTCAAGATTTTCACAGCCTGTGCTGTTGCTGCAGACTCTCTGCAAGCTCCATCCTGTCCTTCAGGAAGACGAAGTTTATTTGCTTTCAGAAGAGGAGCAATCTCCCTGCCTCCAGATGACTCTGACTGAAAGGGAATCATGTGGGATAAAGTAGAAAGACAGCTTCCTTCTTACTAAGTAGGAGTTACAGTGTACTGTATTCACACAGCACTGTCTGAATAAACAAGACAGCTACACTGCTTGTCTCGCTCTCTGCATATCCCTCTTCTTCAGTGAGAAAAGGATGGCTTGCATCATCTTTGAAATACTCATGCTGCCTCCTATCTGCCTCAGTACAATGATTTTCATAAAACTTATGCTTTCAGGCTTCTGGATGCAATGTGCAGTGCCTAACAGCACTTTTGTCCCAGTATGGAACTGGCTAATTATTTTTATTTCTCCATTCTCTAGGACATCTCTCAAATAGCAGAGCTTGAGTTTTGTGGTGAAAGGATATCTAGCAGGTAAAAAAAACCTTTGAGGTGAGAGTGAATTACACCTCTCAGATGCCTGTCACTGCTTGTTCATAGAGTCAGGGTCACATATCTAAGACATAAGGTTAGCAGGGTCAGAAAGGAATCTTTACCCAGCTTTTATTTTCAGCTTTTCACTGAAGTACTGGCTGGGGTTTGCCAGCTGGAACCATTTGAATATATAAATTCCTCACCAATACTGTGGGTTTAGGAAGAGGTGACCGCTGTAGAATGTATCTTAGGAAAATAATTAAGAAATGGAAGGCTTTGATTTAAGTGAAGTCTGTGGCTTTCTGAACAAAATATTGATCATTTGTGACATAGAGGAGGTCAACCTAGTGGTCCCTTGGTGGTCAAATGAGTGGTGCCTTTTGGCCTGAAACTCTGAACCCAAGAAATTTTAGAAATTTTATCTTGGATAAAAATGGTAGCCTACAGTATCTTATTCTGTAGTGTTCAAATGGTGTAACATGCTCATCCATAAAGGGGAAAGACATTCTATAAAATATTCTCTAAATTCTACACTGTTTATTTTCTCTAAGCTCCCTTTGTGATATCTGGTATATTTACTCTTAATTAATATGCATATATTGCATAAAATATATTGACACACAAGAAAACACTAGAACTTAAAATCTCTTTGTTTAGGAAGTCAAAGGGCTCAGCACACTGATGTGTATAAAAGAAACTACTGGGTTGTGTATAAATTAGGTCTGCTTTCAAAATAAAAAAAAACATTCAGAAATAGGAAATTGTTATGTTCTATTACTTTTTATAAGGAAAAAAAATTTCAAATGTATAAAAGATGTCAGTCAATGTTGTAACTACTTTGTTTTAAAAATTAACAATTTAGGCTATTCTGAGAATAAAATTATGAACAGTCTGGGAAATTAATAATGTGAAGAATGGAGTTAAGAGTTACAGTATAGATCACATGGGACAGAACAAGATTTAAATATGCTTAAACAGAGAACCTGCTAACGACATGTCCTGAGGAAAAGCCTCTGGCAAATACATAAATTGTTGAGACAGTATCTCTAAAAGTTATGGAATTAAGTGCTATGATGCAGTAGTAAGAGAGGGCATGTTGTCTCTTTGCTTTTTCTACTGAAGACAGAGAAAGAAAGACAATTGTAAGTAAGGAAAAAAATGTGCTCCACAGAACTTAACAGTTTGCAAATCTAGAAATAAAAATATAGTTTTGTTTTTCACAATAACGACACTTCAAAAAGTCGATAATAGTTTTGGTAAAGTAGTTCTACTACTGAAGTTTGAGATGTTCTCTTTTCAGTAAAAAAATATAATTTAAACTAACTGGTATTTTGAAAATACCTAAGATTAATAGAAGATAAATGCATTGATACACTGTATATGAAACACATTTCTGGTATTTGTTCATAAAAATAATCTTCAGCAACAGAAATCAATGCATACTCACAAAACAAACTAGGTAAGTATAATTTCATTGTTTGCCTATCACTTTCCTTAATATTTCTTCACCAGCAGGTATCATCAATGCATTCTCAGTATTCAACCTATGTATAGACCAATTTGCTTATCTAAGTTTATCATAGAATCACAGAATCATAAAATGGTTTAGGTTGGAAGGGACCTTAAAAATCATCTAGTTCCAACCGTCCTGCCATGGGCAAGGACACCTCCCACTAGACCTGGTTATTCAAAGCCCCATCCAACCTGAACTTGAACACTTCCAGGGATGGGGCCTCCACAGTTTCCTTGGGCAACCTGTTCCAGTGCCTCACTACCCTCACAATAAAGAATTTCTTCCTAATATCTAATCTAAACCTACTCTCTTCGTGTTTGAAGCCATTGCCCCTCGTCCTATCACTACATGCCCTTGTGAAATGTCCCTTTCCAGCTTTCTTGTAGGTCTCTTTTAGGTACAGGAAGGCTGCTATAAGGTCTCCCCAGAGCCTTTTCTTCTCCACACTGAACCACCTCAACTCTCTCAGCCTGTCCTCATAGCAGAGGTGCTCTAACCCTCTGATCCTCCTTGTGGACCTCCTCTGGACCCGCTTCAACAGGTCCATGTCCTTCTTATGTTGGGGGATCCAGAGCTGGACACAGTATTCCAGGTGGGGTTTCACGAGAGCAGAGTAGAGGGGCAGAATCACCTCCCTCGACCTGCTGGCCACGTTTCTTTTGATGCAGCCCAGGATGTGGTTGGCCTTCTGGGCTGTGAGCACACGTTGCCTGCTCATGTTACGCTTCTCACCTACCAACACCTCCAAGTCCCTCTCCTCAGGGCTGCTCTTAAGTCATTCTCCATCCAGCCTGTAGTGGTGCATGGGATCGCCCCAACCCACATGCAGGACCTTGCACTTGGCCTTATTGAACTTCATGAGGTTGGCACGGGCCCACCTCTCAAGCCTGTCCAGGTCCCTCTGGATGGCATCCCTTTCTTCCAGCATGTCAACCACTCCACACAGCTTGGTGTCGTTGACAAACTTGCACTCAATCTATACATCCATGTCACCAACAAAGATGTTAAATAGTACTGGTCCCAGTACTGACCCCTGAGGAACACCACTTGTCACTGCACACCACTTAGACATCGACCTGTTGACCACAGCTCTTTGAGTGCGGCCATCAAGCCAATTCCTTATCCACCAAGTGGTCCATCCATCAAATCCATGTCTCTCCAATTTAGAAACCAGGATATTATGCAGGACAGTGTCAAATGCTTTGCATAAGTCCAGGTAGATGACATCTGTTTCTCTCCCCTTATCCACCAAGGCTGTATCCTCGTCGTAGAAGGCCACCAAGGTTGTCAGGCACGATTTGCCCTTAGTGAAGCCATGTTGGCTGCCACCAATCACCTCCTTATTTTTCATGTGCTTTAGCAGAGTTTCCAGGAGGATCTGCTCCATGATCTTGCCGGGCACAGAGATGAGACTGACTGGCCTGTAGTTTCCTGGGTCATCTTTTTTACCCTTTTTGAAAATGGGGGTTATGTTTCCCCTTTTGCAGCCAGTGGGAACTTCACCAGACTGCCATGACTTCTCAAATATGATGGATAGTGGCTTGGCAACTACATCTGCCAGTTCTCTCAGGACCCATGGATGAATCTCATCAGGTCCCATGGACTTGTGCACATTCAGGTTCCCCAGCTGGTCTCGGACCTGGTTTTCTCATACAGTGGGCGGTACCTCATTCTCCCAGTCCCTGTCTTTACCTTCTGCAACTTGGGCAGTGTGGTCAGAGCTTTTACCAGTGAAAACTGAGGCAAAAAAGTCATTGAGTACCTCAGCCTTCTCCATGTCCCGGGTGACCTGGTCTCCCGTTTCCTTCCTGAGTGGGCCCACATTTTCCCTAGTCTTCCTTTTGTCACTGACTTACTTGCAGAAGGTTTTCTTGTTGCCCCTGATGTCCCTGGCCATGTTTAACTCTATGGGGGCTTTAGCTTTCCTAACCTGATCCCTGGCTGCTTGGACAATTTCTCTGTATTCCTCCTAGCCTAGCTGTCCTTGCTTCCACCCGCTGTAGACTTCCTTCTTCTGTTTGAGATTGTCCAGGATCTCCTTGTTCATCCACGCAGGCCTCCTGGCGTTTTTGCCTGACTTCCTCTTTGTAGGGATGCATTGCTCCTGAGCTTGGTGCAGGTGGTTCTTGAATATTAGCCAGCTTTCTTGGGCCCCTCTTCCTTCCACGGCATTATCCCACTGTATTCCATCAAGCAGGCCAAAGTCTGCTCTCCTGAAGTCCAGGGTAGCAAGCTTACTGCACACCCTCCTTGCTGCCCTAAGGATTTTGAACTCCACCATCTCATGGTCACTGCATCCAAGGCTGCCCTGCTTCACTTTCCCCACCAGCCCCTCCTTGTTGGTGAGATCAAGGTCCAGCATGGCACCTCTCCTTGTTGGTCCCTCTATCACTTGGAGGAGGAAGTTATCAACGCATTTCAGGAACCTCCTGGATTGCTTATGGCCTGCTGTGTTGTCCTTCCATCAGATATTGGGGTGGTTGAAGTCTCCCATGAGAACCAGGGCTTATATACCTGAGGCTGCTCGCATCTGGCTATAGATGGCCTCATGTGCTCAGTCTTCCTGGTCAGGTGGCCTGTAGCACACTCCCACTGTAACATCGCCTGTCCCTACCCTCCCTTTGATGTTGACCCATATGCTCTTGGTCAGCTCATCATCTGTCCCCAGGCAGAGCTCCATGCACTCCAGCTGGTCCTTGACATAGAGGGTGACACCCCCTCCTCATCTCCCCTGCCTGTCCTTCCTGAAGAGTAGGTATCCATCCCTTTCAGCACCCCAGTCATAGGAGCCATCCCACCATATCTGTGTGATGCCAATTAGATCGTACTCTTGCAGGCATGCACATACCTCTAACTCCTCGTTTGTTCCCCATGCTACGTACGTTCACATACAGCCATTTAAGTTGGGCCCTCAATGAATCTAGCTCCCTTGCTGGAGTGGTTACCTTTCCTTTCAGCTGCACTCCAGGTGCTCTCCTGCTGACCTGCAACCCATCTCCAGGTTTTGGGCCTCTACTACTGGTATCAGCATCGTATTGGTAGGAGTAGGATGAGTTCCAATTCCTTTCCCCCAGCAACTCTAGTTTAAAGCCCTTTTCACAAGGTTGGCAAGCCTCTGTTCTTCCCCTTTTCTGATAGGTGAACCCCATCTGGCCCCAGCAGACCCAGTTTCTCAAAGTGAGTCCCATGATGTAAGGAGCCAAACCCCTGTCTGTGGCACCAGTCCTGTAGCCAGTTATTGATTTGCCATATTCGCCCGGCACTATGAACTCCCTTTCCTTTGACTGGGAGGATTGTTGAAAAACTACCTGCGCTCCAGAGTCCCTGACTGCTGCTCCCAGGGCTTTATAATCTTTCTTGATAGTCTTCAGGCTGCTCCCAGCTGCATCGCTGGTGTCCACATGGAACAGCAGCAGTGGATAATAGTCCGAGGACTTCACACGGCTTCACAGTCTCTCAGTTACATCCCTGATACGAGCCCCCAGCAAGCAGCACACCTCCCTAGAGGGTGCATCAGGCCAGAAAATGGGTGCCTCCATACCTCTCAGAAGAGAGTCGCCTACAACTATCACCCATTACTTTTTCGTAGTTGCACTGGTTGTTATACGTGGAGCAGATCAGGTAGTTATTATTAGAATCTTCTAGGTTGGAAGGGACCTTTAAGATCCCTGAGTCCAACCATTAACCTAACACTGCCAAAACCATCACTAAACCATGTCCCTAAGCACCACATCTACCCGTCTTTTAAATACCTCCAGGGACAGCGATTCCACCACTTCCCTGGGCAGTCTGTTCCAATGCTTGACAACCCTTTCAGTGAAGAATTTTTTCCTAATGTCCAATCTAAACCTCCCCAGGCATAACTTGAGGCCATTTCCTCTCATCCTATCACCTGTTACTTGGGAGGAGAGATCGACCCCCCACCTCTCTACAACCTCCTTTCAGGTGGTTGTAGAGAGTGATAAGGTCTCCCCTCAGCCTCCTCTTCTCTGGATTAGACAACTCCAGTTCCCTCAGCTGCTCCTCATAAGACTTGTGCTCTAGACCCCTCACCAGCTTCATTGCCCTCCTCTGGGCTCGCTCTAGAATCTCAATGTCTTTCCTGCAGTGAGGGGGTCCAAAACTGAACACAGGTGGGGCCTCACCAGTGCTGAGTACAGGGGCACGATCACTTCCCTAGTCCTACTGGCCACACTATTTCTGATACAGGCCAGGATGCTGCTGGCCTTCTTGGCCACCTGGGCACACTGCTGGCTCATATTCAGCCGACTGTCAACCAACACCCCCAGGTCCTTTTCTGCCAGGCAGCTTTCCAGCCACTCTTCCCCAAGCCTGTAGCGCTGCGTGGGGTTCTTGTGACCCAAGTGCAGGACCTGGTACTTGGCCTTGTTGAACCTCATACCATTGGCCTCGGCCCATCAATCCAGCCTGTCGAGGTCCCTATGTACGGCCATCCTACCCTCAAGCAGGTTGACACTCCCGCCCAACTTGGTGTTGTCTGCACTTACTGAGGGTGCACTCAGTCCCCTTGTCCAGGTTGTTGGTAAAGATATTAAAGAGAACCAGCCCCAATACCGAGCCCTGGGGAACACCACCTATGACTGGCTGCCAACTGGATTTAACTCCCTTCACCACCACTCTTTGGGCCCGGCCTTCCAGCCAGTTTTTGCCTCAGTGAAGCATACACCCATCCAAGCCACGAGCAGCCAGTTTCTCCAGGACAATGCTGTGGCAAATGGTGTCAAAGGCTTTACCAATGTCCAGGTAAACGACATCCACAGCCTTTCCCTCATCCACTAAGCGGGCCACCTTGTCATAGAAGGAGATCAGGTTTGTCAAGCAGGACCTACCTTTCATGAACCCATGCCAAATGGGCCTAATCACCTGGTTGTCCTGCACGTGCCATGTAATGGCACTCAGGATGATCTGCTCTATAACCTTCCCCAGCAGCGAGGTCAGACTGACAGGCCTGTAGTTCCCCAGATCCTCTTTCTGGCCCTTCTTGTGGATGGGTGCCACATTTGCTAACCTCCAGTCAACTGGGACCTCCCCGGTTAGCCAGGACTGCTGATAAATGATGGAAAGTGGCTTGGTGAGCACTTCTGCCAGCTCCCTCGATACCCTCAGGTGAATCCCATCTGGCCCATAGACTTGTGTATGTCTAAGTGGTGTAGCAGGTCCTTCACCATTTTCCTTTGGATTATGGGGGCTTCATTCTGCTTCCCGCCCCCATCTACTAGCTTAGGGGGCTGGGTACTTGGGGAACAACTGGTTGTACTGTTAAAGACTGAGGCAAAGAAGACGTTAAGTACCTCAGCCTTTTCCTCAGCGTTTGTCACTATGTTTCCACCCCTCCTCTACTATAGGATGGAGATAATTTGTTTAACTGTTCTGATGCTTTTCAGTGAGATACTGTATTCGTATTTACATTGCTATTCCTCTCTAACAGCTACAAAGTTATTATTTCTGTAGTGCTTTAAGTCATTAAAAAGGGAGGTTTATGTTCTTGGACAAAAAAATAGTATAATCTGAAAACCATTATTGATTGAACATTTATTCTTAAGAAGCATCACCATTTATTTTGAACACTTGACCTCCAAATAGAAAGATAAATTAAGCTACTTTTAAATTATCAAGTATTTATGAGATAAAGTAATGAATAAAATTAGTCACAGGAGGGAATGTTATTAGCCCAGCTCCTCTTCTACTTATCTGTGAAAGGATTAAAATAAAATTAATTCCCTCTAAATGTACAGTGCAGGTTAGTAGAATGAACTGGAAAACACATAAAGATATATTCTGAATAGCAAGTTTTCTAAACTTTTCCTCTCTTTAGTATTTTTTTATTCATATTTGGTTTTAATCTCACAGTTCATAAATCAGAATTTCCTTTGATTCTCTTGCTTCAATCCAGCATTGTCATTTCTGTGGCATTGTCATGCTCTGCTAGTGGGCAGTAATAGTTTCACTGTGTAACAGAAATCTTCAGCACCCAAAAGTTAATTTTCTACTCTTTGAGCTACTTGTGCCTATAGCCACTCTTCATTGTTGCAAAGTTGGTATCTTTTTCCTTTCAGATGTATTCCAGAATACCTTTTTGGGGGGATATTCCTCACTTCATAGAATCATAGAATTGTTTAGGTTGGAAAAGACCTTTAAGATCATCCAGTCCAACCATTGACCCTACTCTACCAGGCCTGCCACTAAACCATGTCTCTAAGCACCACATCTACACGACTTTTAAACACATCTAGGGACGGTGACTCAACCACCTCCCTGGGCAGCCTGTTCCAGTGTTTGATAAATCTTTCAGTGAAACATTTTTTCCTAATGTCCAGCCTAAACCCCCAGATAACTTCTTCTTGTTCATCTGTGTGATAGCCACCATAAGTTAAATTTCTTTGTCTCTGTCCAAAAAACCAAACCGAAATACAAAAGAATCCTTCTAATTTTCTTGATACTTCATGATCAATCATTCCTATTTTCCACCTTACAAATCCAGATCTTGACATTAGTATCATTATTTCAAGTTTTCATAGTTTTTGTTCTGTTTTAAATAAAAATGCCTCTACATTCTCAAATCAGTTTGTTTTCATTGACTTAGCCTCTCTGCAATGGATACTGGACAGTAAGTGGCAGATATAACCTTATTAGGAATCAAGATACAGCCGAATTTAGGAAACAAGAAATGTCATTTTATTACCAGTGTTAATAAATCATAAATAAATTGAACTAAATATAATAAACTGAACTTTTTCTTAATAAGACCATTGAGCTGGGAAAAGTTCCAGGCTATACAAAAATCAGAAATTATGAGATAAGTCAGCACTTTTGTTGTATTTCATACACTCCTAGTTTTGCTCTAGGCACTTTAGGAGGGACTGAATAAAAGACCAACACAGCCATAGCTAGGAAAGTATGTTTGTGAGGAGCTTCTTAGCGGCCAGTTTAGAGGCCCAAAAACTTCCTAAATAATTTCTATTGGTAATAAATATAAATCAGGCTTAACCCTGGGTACGTGCAAGTACTTTAACAAATGTCTTACAGCTGGCGCAAGTCCGTTGCTAGCTTCCTTGGGAGAGGCCCAGAAAATGAAAAGAGCATGAAGCTATCTTATACCAAGAACACACTTCTTATGGCACTATATAAATATTGAATACATTTCTACTGTAATTAAGCAGCAGCCATTGCTATTAATATCTTGTGGCTTTCACTGTTTTTTAAGGAAATGGCCCATTAAACATGTTTTCATTAAATAGAGTATATGGCATTTACAGAGTACATGAAACAGCAGATGGATGACCTCTTCACCTATATGCTGTTATTTTAGAAATCAAGACCAATGTTTGGCACCTTTGTGATAAAATAAAAATAGGAACTTACAATAAAAGTGAAAAAAACTCCCACCCAAACAGCGAAGCATCTGCAGTTTTTTCTAACTGCTTTATCTATCATGTGCTTATCTCCCCCGCCTGAAAGCCCTAGGGAAAATCTGAGCTTTGTAGCTTATTCTGAAGGATAATAAATACAGCATATTTTGCACCATATGGATTATCTCAGGCCTTCCTAAAAAGCTATCAAAACCAAGCAATAGACAAGCTCTAGAGTGAGCATATGTTGCATTATAGCATGATTAGAAAGATCTTTTTCTGACTAGAGGAATCAGAAAACATCTACATCTCAAAACCAAGACAATCAATCACCGAAAGTCCTATAGTTAACTAGTGCAAACTTCAAATTACAAACATTATGAGTAAAATGAGAAGAATAATGCACTCTTTAAAAAAGCAAATTGCCACATTTTGCAGTTGGTTTCTAGGCTGATGGAGCATCTACACCAGTTTTTTAATCTTAATGGTCACGGTCGATTGAAAAAAAGTTCAAAGTGGATAGGTTTATTTTAAAGAAAGAAGTTGCATTGGTAACATTTACTGCATAATCAAATTATAAGCTGATAGATTTGCTAAAACAATTGATAGTTGTGATATGAAATTAAAAGTAGAATAAATAATGGTTTTTATTTAATCAATGAAATTAAGAGGCTATTATTATCAGTACTGAAATAATTGTTGAAATGGAGCATAGTGGACTAAGAAAAGGACAAATTTCTAATACTGCCACTGCAGTTTGGCCTATCTCTGCAATACATGTTACTTTAACAACTTGTTTTGATGACAAAGATTGAAGAAGATGAATCTTAAAGCAGTTAATGAAGACAGTTTTATAAGGGCTGGAATGAGAAGATTGTGGTAGAGCATCCCCTGCATTGCCCGTAAGGTAACTATATCTTCACAACAAAACCAAACATGTAAACTTCCCAATACTCGAGTCCCTTTAATATTTCCTTCCCTTCATAATATCCTGCAGAAATCTAATCCCTGTGGCATATTGCCTATATCCATTTTTCACTGTAGCCCTTTCACTTCCCTAGTAACATTCTTAAGAAAACCAAAACTATACAATCAAATATGCGAGTGAAACAGCTGCAATGATTTTCATTAGTAGCTAGACTTAGTAAACAAGTCTTAGTGCTAGCTTACACATAAAACAGACCTCTCAGGCACTGCTCTGAGGCAAACCTTGGCAACATGTTGGTTTTAGCAACCGATGTCGCTAAATTATCAAGCTATCTAAGATCCTGATGCAAATCCAGTCCTCTTATTATATCCAATTTTATTAAATCATTACAATTGCTGGAGCCACAATATTCCATTATCATGAAAAATATGTTTCAGCAATGCTGCTAGTTTACTTTCAGCACGAATATTCTGGTGAACTATGAGAACTGGATATAGTGTAGTGTCTGACAGTAATATGCACGTTTATTTGCAAACATTAAAAGGCGTGACATTTCTTTTATTCACACCAGGAATGATTTCTGTGGGATAAAGGAAGCAGTAAAATACTCTCCTGTAAGCAGAAAAGGAATATATTATCACAATCTAATTTTCACTGTATTTCAACTTGTATTACACAACAGTCACTACTTTTAAGTCTATTTCTTTCATTTAATACGATATTGTAGAGGCAGTATATTCTTTGAAGATGCCTTATCATCAGTAGCCGAAATGCATTGCTTTTAGTGAATTGGAAGGACAAAAATCTTTCTATCACAGGGCCACATCAAAAGGGCTCCAAACTCTAATTTTTTACTTTAAGTAATTAGAATGAGCAGTTTCTTTCAACAAACTAGTACAAAACTGTATTTTTTTTAATTACCCATGATTTCTATTCATAATACTTAACATCTGCAGAACAAGGAAAATGCCACACTGTGCATATCCACGACGTTATAGTATTCAGTATCTCCTCCATTCCCATCCTCACTTCACCAACTTCCCAGATACCATTGTTCAAACCTTAATTTACTTATCTCACTGCAAATCAGTTCTGTGAAGATTAAACGTTTGCAAAGCTCTAGACAGCTGCTGAATAAGCTACGGCAATTTTTCACAAAAGTTATTTTAAGTTTTACTATGTTGTATTATACTACTGATTAAATTAAATGTTGATCAAATTAAATCTTAACTTCATAAAACAAGTAACACATATTTCAAGAGTGACTCTATCAAATCTAATTGTCAACAATATATATTTAATTGTTAATGAAGAAAAAAGTATGTAAAGCAGTGGTTATTATACTTTTCTGTACAGCATATACATTTTCTTGATTAACTCAAGCACATGTGAAGATGCACTAGATGAAAATAAGAAGCAACTTCTAACCAAACCCTTCTGACATCTGCGCCATTAAGATTTTAAATCTTAGAAAAATGTCCAAAACCATTTCCAGTCTACTAAAATGAGTAGAGTGTTTAATTAATAATTGCTCAGTAATTAGCCTGAATCCCATAAATGGTATGTGTTCCTTCTCTTTCAGCAGCAAAAATCAGTGTGGCCCATCTTATCTGAGCTGTCCTGAAATAATTACCATTCTCTGCAAATGAAAGAAGATAACTTTTTCTTCTTTCCTTTTTAGGCTCAAAAGGAACACCAGAAATAGAAATCGGGTTGGTTTTCTCTCCAGCTATTGACATAGATTTATATTTATATAAATTTATAGATTCAAGTTATTTTCTGCTCCATGCAGTTGGGGGAAAATGCCTAAAATAGGTGTACTCACATCATGGTAGTTAATGCACCCCTGAGTAATGTCAATGACATGGCGGTTCTAATGCTCCAGCACCAGGGGAAAGGTTGTTTTCTTTAAAGTTGCTACAGTACTGAGAGTTCAGGCATTCATGTTATCTTCAGGATCTTAAATGTTTTTTAAAATGAACAGCAAAGGAATAAGAACAGAATTCTAATGGATTAAACTAGTTAACAGACTAAAAATTTTATGGCTCCTGTCCTTATCCACTTTCTCTGTGTCACTTGGGATTTTTTAGACTTCTTTGGTATTCTCCCTCAGTTGTCTTTAATAGACATGCAGAGTCCTTGATTATTTAGTCACTGTTCATACAGAAGCTGCTTAATGCCTTTATCATCTTACATCTCTTCTCTAAAAAAATTCTAATTCTACTTTCTCTATTTCGAGATTGAGAGGGAGTCACAAGCAGAGAAATAAACAGAACTGCCTATGTTATTCAAGATTTTAGAGAATCCCACTTTTATCAGTGTCACAGAGATATCTTCTATTCTTTCTTGATGAGAGAGGTGCTTACACTTGCTTTTAGGTTCCGTTAGCATGCTTTGGTTTTATGTTAGTCCCTTTTTGGGTGATAAGCACAACTGCAGTGAATTACTGGCTTTTGCTCCTTGCATTAGTTTGCATTGTCTTACCATGTGGTCTGGAGCTTGGGCCTGGTTTGCCATATTGGAAAAAAATATGACAGCAATGATAGCTGAAATGCAGCAACAAAGTGTTGTCCTTCTCACTACTACTCACTGCCACATCTGAGGCATCAAGGCACAATATAATCATCACAACCACCACCGCAGTTTCCCATAGAAACTAAGGGTTCAATTGTAGTTACCCTGCAAAGGTGCTATGTTTGGACAGATATAGCTATAAAAGTTCCTTCTGTACTCCTCCACAAACTTTTTGTCATTTGCTCCTGAGAGACAATCAGACAGCTAGCTCTCTTTTTACTTGCTGGACTAAAGGACTTGGACCTATTTTAATCCGTCTAATAGGAACTAGGCACCTGGAGAGCTCTCATGCCTAATTTTCCCATAAAATGAAGCCAAGACTTTCTCTTCCAAGTTCTTAAAAGGCTGTGGATTCTAACTGTGCAGACATTTGGTAATTAGATATATCTATGTACTTTTGCTTGGTTAAAAAACCCCAAAACACATGCAGGTCACCATTGCCCCTGTGCAAAGAATCTTTTTTTCACAAGTATTTGAAAAGAACGCACCCTGGTAATCTGTCACTGATGTCTGAACTGTGTTTGGACAGCTGTTCTAGAAATCTCAACCAAAACTAAACCAAAAACATTCTTTTTTCTGCCTTTTTTTTTTTTTTTTCTAAGCATAGATGTCCTTCTGTCAAAATCAAGTATAGTTGATATTGGTATGTCATAATTCAGTAGGTCAGAATGCCTTTGTTCAGCTTCACAATACAAGGGAGTCTCCAGTAAGTTTGACTACGAGGCCTGCTGCATTTTGGTTTTCTGCACATCTATTTCCAGACAACACTAGGTGGTTTTCCCCCATTGATTTCATGTAAGATATCCAAATCTAATTGCTTCTGTCAGCTTTCTTGTGGATTCTTACAATGATGCATATTTATGTTATTCCAAAACATACATTTGCCTTTCCCATTACATTGACATGACAGGAAACAAATATAATCTGGAAACAAAGAACATGGAAAACCTACTAGCTACCTAATTTTCCTTTCATTTTATCCTCCTTCAGTTGCAAGTATTGTTACTTTAACAGGAGTAATATATCCTATTACATGTCCAAATCAGTGACAGCAGCAAGAGTCATGGTGCTGCTTCTGCCTATTTATCTGATTTCCAAGATTTTTTTACTAGTCACATTCTCCTTGTTGGAAACTCAACTATTTCCTGGACTAAGTAGCTTGGACTGCATGAATATCTATGTTTGCTGTAGTACATGATTTCAATGAGAATAAATTTATTTCCATTAAACACATTAGTGATGTGACGAGCACTGTCCAACTGTACTACAGTTTTAAACATTCTTTTCAAGGATGTGTTGTAGTCCACACTGCCATAACATGATTTTATTGCACACATTCATGTATCACTCTTAGCTAATGCAATATACTATCATTGGAAATTACCAACTATCCAACCTAGATGATCTTTGAAGCAATTATAAACACAGACAACAGTAAAGTATAAAACTTACCTAATTTGCACTTTATACCAGTGTCCATCATCCACTCTAGCAGTAGTAGTGATGTTTTTGACTTCTGCTGCTTCATCACATAAAAACTGGTACTACAGAGTGGGAAAGATGCTTTTATTACATAATTTCTAATAATTAAACAGTTAGAGGCTTAGAAACTTGAATTTAAAAATGACAAATAGTTTCATAAAAACCTGAAGGATATCATGTGTATCAAGGAAAATTAATGTTTCATTAAAGATCTGGATCAGGAAATCTATGGTACCAGAAATATACAAGCACACATATATGCTTCCTAGCCTGCGTGAAAATGCTTTAATCTTTGTGTATTGTACAATCAGATATTATGGGCCTGATTTGCAAAGAAGTTGACCATCTGCAGCCCAGCTGAAATTAACATTGACCATGGGTGAATTTTACTTACCATTTTATGGCCTCCTTACGCTTCCAAACACGTAATGTAGCATGCAGGCTTGAGCATTTTGGAACACCATTTAATTTCCTATACTAATGTGAACAAGCATTTGATTTCATGGTTTGTCTACTTGTAATTGTAGCTTGATTGTGAGCTTAGAACCATTTGTTCATTGGGCCTTACATCTACATTTAATTGACCGGCTTTGTGAATGATTAAGTGAATTCAATTAGTTTTAACATGGCACACTGGGATCTCTGAATAGATTTTTGTCAATTAAAGTACTTTCATATTTTATGGTGCTTATGATATGTTAGCAAAATATTTTTCTGCATCATTACTTTACCATGAATACAAGTAAGATGGACTTAAAGCAGTCAACATTTTCTAAACCTTGGATAACTTCCTGCCCCTGACTAATCTCATTTGTTCTGGATAAAGATAGTCACAATATAATAAAACATAGTACACCACAATAGAAAAAAATGAAATAAAAGGTTATTTTTTTCTTTTTCTGTTTATCTACAGTTTATATATCTTTTTAGTATGATCATACTGTTTAAACATGAAGGCAAATATAACTCAAATATTCTGTTCCTAACAATCATTTCACAATCCTTGTAGAAGAATATAATTACAGCCAAACTTTTCAAATTTTTAACAGGAAAATGGAAGATCCATTATAAGAAAAGTAACTTCTCTTTTACTATCTTTTTATTGCCTCTTTGACATCTGCCCGTCTGTTCATGAAGCTCAAGCTTTACCTCTTCCTCAGAAAAGAAGGAATAATTTGCCAGAGGTAAAGACATATTGGTATACACACTTTAGTCTTTAATGCTTATAAACAAATGTATTCCTGTTTGGTTTGTCCATGAAAGCCAAGAAAACGTTTTTTGGGATCGTATGGAACTGTGAATTAACATGATAGATCAAGTAAAAGATTTCTACTTAGAGTCACACAGTAACAAAGACACATTCTATTCTCTTATGCAGTAAATTTTCCTGTGACAATTCACTCAATTCCCTTGTAACAGTTTTAATGAACTTGCACATGAGGAGGCTCAGTAGGTTTAGGCTTCGTATATAAAATAGAATACCTTAATTTGTACCAGTTGTAAAGACAAAATCTACATTCTTTATTTTTGTCTTTTAATAGGTGCTTTTTATATGAGACGTTCCAATTATAATCACTATTTAATTTTCCTCAAGCACCACCTCTTGTGAGATGTATTAATCACATTAGCCATGAATTTGCCCTAACAGATAGCAAGTTTGACAACTATTTTCCTTAAAATACTAAAGAATTTCAAGACTTTCTGTATCTCTATCTACCATCTTCTACAGTAGGAAACAGAAAAAAATATTAGAATTTTTACAGATCCTAGGTTTTACTTACTTCTCCTTCAGTGGGAGATTTTGATGCCTTACCTGTAAGGTGCCATGTTTGATGAAAAGCTGAATTAAAAAATGTCCTATTGTTTCTGGGCTCTGTTCAATATACAGGAGGAGTCCATGAGAATTATAGGTCTTAAATTCCAAGTAGACGAAGTTTTGCATGTTCAAATGTAAGCCTTGAAATTCCAGGTAAGAATCACCGTAATACCGAGCATAACTGAAGTCTGTAAGTAAAATTTTGAGAGATATCAGGATACAACAACATTTTTCTTCTTCACCCACTGCTTTCTTATTCTGCTAATGGGAGTAAAGATATAGGATACTCTTTTACATCTGTCAAGGAGGCAGAGATGCAGCTGAAAATTGATGTTAATTTTCTTCTGTCAAAGACTAATGCTGAGAATTTATAAAACTAAACATAAAGGTTTAGATCAAATTATATTAAGCAGACAACTAGGATCAATGCCTGAAAGCAAAGGCTAGGAAGATGATAGCACTTGGAACATATCTAGCAGCTTTGGCTCCCCATAAGTCAAGAACAAAGTTAAGCATTCACATAGTTTTTGATGTAAGAAAGAATTAGTTTGAAGTCTGTGCAGAAACAACACAGTATGGAAAGGGAGGAAGACATCCCATAACCTAATTATTAAATTGCCATCTTAATCAAATATGTCAACTATTTCTGTCTAAAACAATGGGACATTGCTAGGTTGAAAGCTAAAAATTTCCCTTCTGACTACATTTGTCTGATTTATCAAGACCCCTCCAGCACCCTGTGCCGTACGTGGCAAGGGCAGATGCAGCTCTTTTTATAATGGAAACTATGTGAATACATGGCTGCAAGTCAATCAGATGACAGAGGAGTACACTTAAATGGGGTTTGTTTTCCTTTTTTTTTTCCTCTCACCACCCATCTCCCTTCCTTCCTTCCTTCCTT
>VFFE01007237.1:3123223-3232425 GCA_008921705.1 Burhinus oedicnemus | reverse complement strand
CCCTTCCCTTCCCTTCCCTTCCCTTCCCTTCCCTTCCCTTCCCTTCCCTCACCTTGTTAAAAAAGTCAGTGCAACAATATGGACCTAGATAGAATGCATAACACATTATAAGTGAATAATTCCATTTTGCTTGGTTCAGGTTTCACTGAATCACTTATACAGTGATTCTGAGAATCTTTGAAGGTCACAAATCCCATTTCTATTTTCCAATATAGTAAAATTTTTAATCTGTTCTGACACCAACTCCAATAGCAAATACATTACTATATATGCTTAAATTCTGAACATCAATCATACTGGCATAAATTATAAACTATTAATGCTGCCCTCCTGTGTATCACTGTAGAAGTATGCTGAATTTTAGCCTTTCATGACTTTTCAGAAACCTGTTTACAAAATCAGAGTCACTGTGGTCAAATCCCGAACAAAGCTCTTCTTAACAAATTCTCAAGAGGAGGTGAAAAGAGAAGCAGCAACAAATCAGTAGTATATGTACACATACAACACACAGTAAACCAAACCAAAAATTTCAAGCAATGCCAATCAGTGACCAATGATGCAAAAATTTTTAAATGTATTTAATCTTTTAAAATTCTGTTTTGAAATATAAGCCTGTATGGGTAAATTTTAGAAAATTTTAAAAAAATTAAATACAAAATTGCATAGAAAACTTCTTCCATTTATAAACTGGACAATTTGTCTAAGAAAGGGCAGACACAGCTTTAGAGGATTACCTCCAATCCCTAACCCTTGTTTGTTTTCCTTCCAGAGCTCGCTGCTGAGCACTAAATCTTTCCCTCATTCCATTTGCCCTGAACTGCCCCTGCACATGGTTTTGCTTCTCCCATGAAACCGGTCAGTTATCCCCACACTCCTGAGATACTGATATCTAACCACCTCTTTTTCTTGACTCTATTTAGGAGATCAGCTTGGCTGAAGGGCAGCAAAGCTGCATGGAACATCTTTTTCCTGCAGTCCTGATTCCTTCCGTACCTTCTCAGGTTTTTAGAGGTTTTGTGCTTTTTTTTTTTTCATTGTTCAGCACATAATTAAGTAGACATGTGAGAACAGGTCAAAATTATGTCAGTACTTTGGTGTTTTGCTAACACAAGGCATCTGAGTCCCTATGAATCTCACTACAAGAGAGTAAAATCTGTGATGAGAAAAAAAAGATGGGTGGGGGAACAAAGCAGTTTACTCACGACTCCTGAAACTATAATCTAACTCTGGTAACTGAGCCCAGACTAGATTATCTACTAAATTTGAAGAAAGACTAACCAAGCAAAAGGTAGTGACGTCTACCTTTAGCTTTCTACGTACAATTGTAGTAAGCACACAGACTACCGCAGACAAAAAATTGTACTTTATTCTCACTGACATCCATGTCTTTTTATCTTCCTATGGCAATACATTCCATTATTCTATGGATTTGGGGCCAATTTGGCTTCTAATGGGAAATTTATTCATGCTGCTAACCAGAAAGCTTTTTAAAGGAATCAGCTCAGTAGTAGAATTGCTGCAGTTGCTTTATGTCCATAAGTATTTAGAGTTATTGAGAGAAAGCATTGAAGAATATTTAGCAGGCTTCAGGTTTTAGTGATATGCCTAAAAATGTGCTACTTGAATCACAAATGGCTACATACCTTCCCACAATAGCTATTAACAAAACCCCCTGCTGTGGTTTTATCTATAAAGATTCTTACGTTATTTGTAACAGTACACAATCTCTTTTTATAGAACATAAGCTTTGCTTATAATCCTTCTACTACACTTACATGCAGCTTTTCCATTTGACCTCTAGAGTTGGCTTCCTAGATTGCTATTTGTCCTACAGCAGAGTGCTCATCACCCAAGCCTTTAGAATATAAAAAATAAAAAACTGAAGCTGTATTTTATCTTTGACTCTGAATGTCTAACACTTGCTTTCCTAAGAAACAGGAAAACCTTTTGGCCTATAAAATCCTTCCAGTTGTACCTTGTTCCCCTGTGTACATAAAGCTCTCCACATTTTTCTGTTTACACGAATTCACATTAATGTCAGAATGTTAAAAGGTTTGAGACCTAGCTGTAACTGTAAGCACATACACAGGCAGGTTTGCAGCCCATCTGACTAGTAAGCTTCGTTAACTCTTGCCAGTACCTACTGGGTTTCCTCCCCTCCGGTGCACTTCAGCTGCATCAGCTTCAGAACACAGGCCTTCAAATTTAAAACTTCTCAAGAGCTAGATAACTGTAAGTCTTGTTTTTTAAAGACAGGTAGAGATAAAGTGTTGTCGAGGATTGGAACAGGCTGTCCAGGGAGTGGCTGAGTCACCATCCCTGGAGGTATTTAAAAGACGCGTAGGTGCGGTGCTTAGGGACATGGTGGACCTGGCAGTGTTAGGTTAACGGTTGGACTTGATGATCTTAAGGGTATTTTCCAACCTAAATGATTCTATGATTCTATAATCTAAACTTTTAATATACTCATGAGCATATGCTTCTGTGGACAATGGAGCTTCTGTCTCTGGATATTTCTGTCTAATGCATGCTCTGCAGTTTACATGGATTCAGGCACAGAGAGAATGATAATGCTGCTTTTCTTCTTTCAACTGCTATTCTTTTTTGTTATGCTGCACTTTGGGATAAAACACTCCTGCTCAAACTATTTTTCCCTCTTCCGTGGACACATCTTTTACATCACGTACTATTCTTTTAATTAGAAATACCTTACAACATTCAAAGAGGAGGCATCACTGCCTGTGGGAGGACACTCATGAAAAATACGAAAAATTAATTTGTTATTTGGAAATTTTATTTATTTTTTATAAAGAAGGAACAGTTCTCTTACAACAGTATAAAACTATGGTCATAAGAAAGTTATGGTTTTTTAAAACTGGGGAATGCCAAGTGAAAAAAAAGTTTTAGAAAAGTGAAATGAAAAGTTCAGAGTGAGGACTGTTTCACTGGGCTGGCTACAGACACCTCCAGCCCAACAGCTGACTTCCAGTGGTGGCCCATGGCCCAGGCTTACGCAAACAGCATGCGAGGAGCAACAGTCCTCCTGGGACAGTCTGTTAGCTTCCACCATAAACAGTGCCATGGCTTCCTCAGCCAGAGGGTGTGTGTGGCCCACCACAATGGGCATCCACTCGTGCTTACCACCTCCTGTGAGTCTGGCTGGCAGGCAGACCAAAGACATAAGCATCTCCCTGGTGTCCTGCCCCTCCAATGGCTATGCCAATGGCTGCCCCATGCACTGCGACCCCCTCTGAGCCCCTCGCTGCTGCTTGTAGGTGGGTCTTTCTGGTGGCGGCACTGTGTCATCAGGTAAGGGAGCAGGAGAGAGAGAGAGGCAGCTGCATATCATCAGGGAAAACAAGGGCTTTTGCAGAAATGTATGGAGGGAAGAAGCTGAGCCACGCAAAGCAAGGGAGCAGGCACAGCTGGAGGTATGGCCCCACACGTAGTGGGAGGGTGATGTCAAGACAGGGGGATGCTGGGAGCATGTGACCTCTGGCAGCAGGAAGACAGTACCTGATTGATCTGCAACTGTCCAGGGCACTGGTGCTTCAGGAGACCCCTCAGAGCCAGCTCAGCCCACACCTTGTGCCTGCAGAAGGGGGCAAAGGTGAGTGAGACCACTACTGAAGATTCCCCTCTGTGCGTATGGAGGCATCAATCTGCCAGTCTGACCTGATGTCTCTGGAGGCTTGCTGCCTGGCAGGGCCAGGATCCGGGATTTTGCATAGGGACCAGCAAGGCTTGCCCAGCCCCACACAGTTAACCCTTGTTACTCCGTGTGGGCACCAAAAATGCTGACAGGGTAACCCAAAGTATCAAGAGTGACTGCAGAGCTCTGGGGGTGAGGGAGGAAGGCATGGGAGTCCTCAGTCCCACCAGCAAGGGGGAAAGTCCTGCCCAGCAGCCAACTCATCTAGCAGGCCAACAACTGGCTGTTTTGCTGACACATCTAACAAAGTCAGGCAAGAGTGTTTTTGCTTGTTAACCAAAGGAAGAGGACTTTAGACTAGGTGTGCTGTGGGACATTTCCCATAACCTGAAGAGAAGTGAGGGAGGAGCAAGTGTGTCTGGGCAACAGCATAATGGGAAGGTCTTGCAAGTAAGATGAATTTAACTCAAAATATGCTGGTAGAGGATGGACAAGCTCCTCAACCACTGACACTTCACATGAAGAAAAGAACAGTAAGAGCACTGCAAAAAATTACAGATGGTAAGTCAGGTAAAACATCATTATATTTAGTTGGCCCTCCCTGTCATTTCATTCTCCTATGAGTATTCATACACAGCATCCTTTTAAATTGCAAGAACACCAATAGAAACTTGAAGTTTAACAAATATTTTCGTGACCATATTCTTGGGGAGATTAGTGCTGGCAATGATTCTTCAATGACCTTGAAACTACTAATTTAATTTCAATTAATAAATAAGTCTCCTCTAATCAGGATGGCACTAAGCAAATTCAGCTGTGATACTTTGCTGTGAAACTGTCTCTTATTTCTTTACTTTCTGAGGAACGTGGGAAATAAATGGACATAAAGTAACTTTTATTAGTATTATTTTTATCTTGAAGTTGACTATTGAAGAAAAGGAAGGGAGATTTTTATAACCAGTCTTTCTTAGTGGTAAAGCTGCTTAGTGGGAGTTCCATTTATAGCTGGAATTTATTTCTTCAGTAAAATATTACTGTTCTGCACCCTGGAGAAGATTTTCAAACAATGACTCTAACTATTGTCAATTATAGTTAAATATTTTGTCAAAACTACAGTGTACCCAACCTTTGCATCTAATACCAATAAATGATTGCAAACACTAAACTGCTATTTTCACTTCATGAAATCATGGAATCACGGAATTTTCAGAGTTGGAAGGGATCTCCAGAGATCATCTAGTCCAACTCCCCTGCTGATGCAGGAATGCCTAGAGCACATTACTCAGGACTGCATCCAGGTGGGTCTTGAAAATCTCCAAAGAAGGGGACTCCGCAACCTCCCTGGGCAGCCTCTTCCAGCGCTCTGTCACCCTCACCGTAAAGAAGTTTGTTCTTAGGTTTGAATGGAACTTCCTATGTTCCAGCTTGTGCCTGTTGCCCCTCGTCCTGTCACTGGGAACCACTGAAAAGAGTCTGCCTCCATCCTCCTTCAACCCACCCTTTAGATACTTAGAAGCAAGAATAAGGTCTCCCCTCAGCCTTCTCTTCTCCAGGCTCAAGAGTCCCAGCTCTCTTAGCCTTTCCCCATAAGGGAGGTGCTCCAATCCCCCAGTCATCTTTGTTGCCCTACGCTGGACTCTCTCCAGCAGTTCCCTGTCCTGCTTGAGCTGGGGAGCCCAGAACTGGACACAGTATTCCAGTTGTGGCCCCACCAGTGCCGAGTAGAGGGGGAGAATGACCTCCCTCGACCTACTGGCCACACCCTTCCCTATGCAGCCCAAGATTCCATTGGCCTTCCTGGCAACAAGGGCACATTGCTGGCTCATGGATAATTTACTCTCTACCAGGACCCCCAGATCCTTCTCCTCAGAACTGCTTTCCAGCAGGTCCACCCCTAACCTATAGTGGTGCCTAGCATTCTTCCTCCCCAGGTGCAGGACCCTATACTTGCTCTTGTTGAACCTCATTAGGTTCTTCTCTGTCCAGCACTCCAGCCTGTCCAGGTCATGCTGGATGGGAGCACAGTCCTCTGGAGTGTCAGCCACCCCTCCCAGTTTGGTATCATCAGGGAACTTGCTGAGGATACACTCTGTCCCCTCATCCAGGTCATTGATGAATATATTGAACAATATTGGACCAAGTATTGACCCCTGGGGGACACCACCGGTTACAGGCCTCCAACTTGACACTGCTCCATTAATCACAACCCTCTGAGTTCTGTCACACAGCCAGCTCTCAATCCACTTCATTCACTATTTTTACTGTACAATTGTATTTGTACCTAGATCACCGTGAGAATTTCCTTTTTCCAGGTACACACTACCTTCTCCAATAGGTATGCACAGTGTCAATGATGTGATTTGATTACATTTCAATCACCGCTGAAGGTTCCCACATGCAAAAAAAGCTTCATGTGAAGAAGAACAATGGCCATGCATGACAGAGCAAGGGTCCAGCATGATGTTCATGCTGAAGATGGGAAGCCTTCAGGGAAGGTTTGAGGGGGACCTAACAGCAGCCTTTCAGTACTTACAAGGAGGCTGAGGAAACAGTCAGGCTCTTTGTAGACAGGAATGACAGGAGGATAAGAGAAAATGGTCTTAAATTAAAACAGGTAATTTACCACAGTAGAAACATGCTTGCTGTCCTAACTATAAAGAATTCATGCCTCCCCAGTTTTGTGAATTCTGACAGAATATAAAAGCAAGGTGAATGGGTAAGATTAGTCATACGATGCCTTTTTTTTTTTACCTCTGAGCCTCCTGTCTCAGGTGGCCTATGCACGTACCAGTGTTTTTTCTTTACTCTCAAGATGCTGAAAGTAGCTCAGCTTTCATTTTCTTTACATTTCTATGTTTTATCTCTAAAAACCGCCTTTCTTTGAGGTTTCACACTTAATGAGTCATATCCATCAGTGTCTTTGGCATTCTAAAATAAGGTCTATCATTCCAATGAGTCCTGGAGGACAGCTACAGCATAATAATCCATAAGTTTAATTCTTTATTCCCTTAAATACAATAACCTACTGCATATTTGTAATCAGTATTTAAAAGGTTTTAGTTTATTTTCAAATGAGTCAGTCTCATGTCCTTCTGTATGTTTTATTTAGTCTTTTTTCTGCTGAAACAACTTAGACAGACCAAAACAATGATCTTCATTATTTCTATTTCCAGATGCGATGCTATGTCACTGTGATATGCCTCACCTTTGGTTCCACATAACGTACCCACTGTTACAGTGAACCTGTGTTTTATGCTGTCAAAGAAGTCTGTGCTGCATGACTAGCAGAGAATTATAGTTATGTTTTTCTCTCAAAGTTGAAATGTTCTCTAATGTGGCATGCTAGACAACAATAAACGTGGTTAACATCCAGAACTGTTGCCAGTGCAGCCCACAAGCAGCTTTCAAGCAAAGAAAAACAACAATTATGAATAAACCCTCTTTACTCTTCCTTTGTTGTGCTTACACAGAGCTATAGGTTTGAGTAGACTGCAAAATTCTTCTGAAAGAAAAACAGAGCTGTTTTACAGCTCCTATAATTCACAATGTCTACACTTCTAGCCTAAACATACAGATATATATGTGCACAAACACATAGAATTCAATCGCCTTAAAGAGATGGAAAATCACACCCTAAACTCCAGGAAACTCCTTCCTTTTTCCTGCAATTAATGTATATCTTTCCTTTTCTCACACATGCATCAGTCATGCCTGTTGATCCATGTTTTTATTCTTAACTCCTTCATGTTCAAAAGTCAGTCTGCAATGCTGTTGGTAGCGAGACCTGCACTGACCTTCCCTTCTCACCCCATAAAGGCTGCATTTTCTATTCATTTTTAGTTCTCCCCTCCATTCTGTTCGAGAGTTATAAAATAGAGATGGGGAAAAAAAAAAAAGATTTTCTTACACAATACATTTTTTCAAGTTATTTTTCAAAAAAGATATATATGCACAAACAGCACAGATCTTTAGAAAGCATGGAGGTATAAGGAAGTCAAGGGATTGAAATTCAGAGATTTCTAATTATACAAGTAGTGTCATTCTGTAATATAGACTTATTTTATGGAAAGTGGAAGTAAAATCCCTTTTTAAAAATGCCAATAATTTATTTGTTTATTATTTACAGTATTTGGATACTGTGGGGAAAATGGGAATGAAATTTTTTTATATCCAAGGATAATAGTAGGTTATATTCACAGTAATAATTTCCGTGTTCTATATAATGAAATATATATGTAAGTAATACATATCAAATACGTATAAAATACACAAATGGCACACTTTTTTAAATCTCTTGGGAAGGATGAAAAGAGATTTTTTTAAATTATTCTAGATTTTTTTACTTAGAAAAGTCACTGAACACCAGCAAATAGCTCTATTTTTGTCCCTTTTCTATAACTCACATGGGCCAAAAAAAGAGGTTCTGGAGAGCCCCCCATGGAAAAGAAAGACTGGAATGCTGGACTGTGCCCAGCCATGCAGACTATGCCTCGCACTGGCATATAGCATGTGCCAGCGAAGCATTTGTGCTCCAGCTATCTTTCAAAAGTGTAACTTAAATGAGTCCATTTCAAACTAAATGGAAATCAGATGTACCTTTTTTTCCCCAGGTATAATAACAGTCTGGAGAGCTCTAACACCTGTACCTTTATTCATGAATGCAGAGAATTCCTGAATTACTTGGAAATTATTTTAGGATGACAGATACTCAGTTGTAATGCCTAAAATGAAGCTCCCAATTTCTGTTGTTTTCCATTCCAATTTTCATTGATGCCTGCATTCTGACAGCCAAATTGATGGCCATTTATAGATATTCAGGTCAGCACTTTCAATTCAACATCTTTCCAGAATCACCTAGTGCAGGTAAACTGTGGCTTATGCTCTGCCTTGCCAGAACAATTATAACTACACTGTATTTCTGGAAACAGTTATTTGCTATTTATGTAGTTAATATATATGTATATTTCAACACCTTAAAGCTCCATATTTATTAGCAGTTCATCTACAGTCTTTGGTTTTCCCCTCCCCTCTTCCTTATACTTACTGAATTTGAAGAACACCATGCTCATGTAATGCGACCTTTTTCTACCACTGTTACTTGCCTGTGAGCAATGCTTTAATTGCCAGTTTTACCTACTTACTTTCAGGTGTCAAATTCCCTCTCCTTCTTTTGCACTTAAACGTCTATCAGGGCCCACTATAATGTCTTTTCCTGGGTTTGGGGCCCTGTGCCAAAGCATCTTTTCGTATATTCCACTGATGTTTAAATTATACTGACAGAAATGTCTTCTCTAAAAGTAAGACTGCAGACAATTGCTATACAAGATATGTCAACTGGCCCAACGGACTTGAAAATCTTTATGGTTTTCTTGTCTTTGCATTTACCACTGAGAGGGTCATACTAAGTGCTTCTCCCGCTACCATCACTGCTAAATGAACTCCACCAATAATTCAACCAGAAAATACAAGTGTGCTACGTAATGGAAAAACTGCTGATATTGAGAAAAATTTAGGGTAAGATATATGTAATACAGCTTAACCAAGTTCAAGGTTTATAAGAATGAGAATATCATAAAAACTTTGAGGCATTTATTTTTTTGGGTTCTAAAAATAAAAATACTTAAAATGTCTACAGATGAAGAGGAGCATGACAATCCTGGAAGTTTCAAGTATTTCTATTTTAATTTGGTATTCTGCTCACTCATTCTTTGAAAAAGTATTTTTCTGTCTAAAAATAAACACAATACATTTTCTAGAAAAGTTCACACATGCAGGAAGAGTGGTAAATGCTATATGCTTATGTTTATATTGGAGTGGAATATTGTCTGATTTTTTTCTTATAAGTACACATAAAACATTAAATAAAATAGTTGATTAATGTACATCTAAAAATAATAATTTCCCTACATCTTTTCACACATACATTGACTGCAAAGAACTGAGAAGATGGTAAGTCTTGGCCCTTCCTTGAACTCAGGGAAAAGCAGGGCAGAGTCTTCTAGCAGTAGCCCGTTTAAATTATATGAGACACCTGGAATGTAATTAGTGCAGGAAATTGTTTTATTATTATCATTAAAGTATAAATAGTTCCTAAAACAGGATTCTGTTTCATGCTCAAGTGTGGATTTTAACCTCCAATACACTGCATGACTAAGTCTATTAATTACAATATTAGCTTAGTGAGATGCGCTGAGGCTTGTGTGACTGCTGTCTGCCAGTCATACAAGAGAGTTCTCAACATGTGGGCTAGCTCAGTAACATACAGATAATGGAAAGAGGTGTTAAGTTTTACTGCAATCAGCAGGTGAGTAGAAGAGATTCTCTCACTGAAGGTATAAAAACATATATATATAAAAAATCAGGAAAAACTCAGCTGTGTATGATTTTGTTTCAGCTAAAGTCTGTGTTGTTTCTTTCCTTTTTAAGTGTACCAGAAGGGACAAAGAGAAGATCAAGTATTATTACAGTAGAAATCAGGAGCAGCTCCTACCTTGGGGATAATTTGGCCTGCTCACCGCAGAACTTCACAAGCCTTGCTAAAATCGTTCCCTTCTGACACACTTTCTACAAAGTACTGGCAGTTGGCACGCAGCCAGCACCAAGCCCAGTGCCACTGCTTGCATGTTGATAACCCCTACGGCTAGAAAGCATGAGAGCCACCACTGGGAAAGGAGCAGATGCATCCATAAGAAACTAGCTTTTTCACTTCTACTCATAAACCAACTTGCTATTTTCAGTCTCTTACAACTAGACTTTGAACAAACAGGACTGAACTAATTTAAACATCTTATTAACTGTTTTAAAGATTATAACTAATATCAATGGTCACAGCATGAAGTGTACATAATCTGGCTTTAAAATTTCCTTTATAGTATTGTAGGTCACTACAGAAGGCAGTTTTCTCCCCATTATTCAGAATAAATAATATAGATGGGAATAGCACGATAATCAAAATCATGCAATGCATTGCAAAACTGCATACAGAAAGCACAACATTTTAAGTCTATAATAAAAAAATCACAGAATCACAGAATGGTAGGTGTTGGAAGGGACCTCTGGAGATCATCTAGTCCAACCCCCCTGCCAGAGCAGGGACACCTACAGCAGGTTGCACAGGATGGCGTCCAGGCAGGTTTGGAATGTCTCCAGAGTCAGAGACTCCACCACCTCTCTGGGCAGCCTCTTCCAGTTTTCTGCCACCCTCAAAGTAAAGCAGTTCTTCCTCATGTTCAGATGGAACTTCCTATGTTCAAGTTTGTGCCCATTACCTCTTGTCCTATCACTGGGCGCCACTGAAAAAAGGCTGCTCCCATCCTTCCAGCACCCTCCCTTTAAGTATTTGTAAGCATTGATGAGATCCCCTCTGAGCCTTCTCTTCTCCAGGCTAAACAGAGCCAGGTCCCTCAGCCTTTCCTCATAAGAGAGATGCTCCGGACCCCTGATCATCTTCGTAGCCCTGCGTTGGACTCTTTCCAGTAGTTCCTCGTCCTTCTTGAACTGGGGAGCCCAGAACTGGACACAGTACTCCAGATGTGGCCTCCCCAGGGCAGAGTAGAGGGGGACGATAACCTCCCTTGACCTGCTAGGCACGATCTTTTTAATGCACTCCAGGACATCATCGGTCTTCTTGGCCACAAGGGCACATTGCTACCTCATGGTTAACTTCCTGTCCACCAGAACTCCCAGGTCCTTCTCCACAGACCTGCTTTCCAGCAGGTCAACCCCTAACCTGTACCGGTGCATGGGGTTATTCCTCCCTAGGTGCAGGACCCTACACTTGCCCTTACTGAACTTCATTAAGTTCCTCTCTGCCCAATTCTCCATCCTGTCCGAGTCTTGCTGAATGGCAGCACAGCCCTCTGGTGTATTAGCCACTCCTCCCAATTTTGTGTCATCAGCAAACTTGCTGAGGGTACACTCTGTCCCCTGAAAAATCTGGTCAGTAATCATCCTTCCCTCCCTACCACCCAATACCAAATCATTCAGTTAAGCAGGATTATTTTCTGACTAGAAAGCAAAAAGAAATCATTGTGAAATCCAGAACGAAACAGTATATCTATCTGGCCAAATCGATTGGTAGATGGGATGGATTTTTCAAATTTGTTTCATGGTTTTTTTAATGCAGTCAAAAAGTCACCATGAAGGTGCATGGACTATCCAACTATGGATGTTGCTTGAAAGTGGCACTTATGCCTGCAGGTATGGTATTCACTGTAGCGGAAAGATAGTGGAACTCTCTGTGAGTAGTTTGTTCTTGTTCCAGATACAAATCTTCACAGATCCAACGTTTTTAGTTAGCAATTCAGCTTGAACTTGCCTAGCACTACACTGCTATGGGAAAAGTGATATTCAGGTGATTTGCTGACAAGTATTCTCAGGAGTGTGCTTCTTCCTGTTGAAGATTACTGGAGAAATTCTCATGGAGTCCTAAGATTAAAACTATGCTCATCCTGAAAACCATCTCTTCCCAGTCACTGATGAAATACTGTGGCAAGATGGCATTGTAAGGCTTGCACAATAGCTATGATTGTTCCTTATAATTTATAATAACTACTTTTACCTACTAATGGCACACACCTCACTAAATTGACAGATAAGTTTTATGTGTTCTGTATTTTTAAGCAAATACGTTGTATTTCCTGCAGTTGCAACCTTACATAAGCCCATATTTGCCCAATGGGTTGCAGTTAAAATGTCCAAATGCATGTCTTTGTCTTCAGTATGCCTTGTTTGGGCCACAGCTACATATGCCAGCTCTCAGAATGGTGCCAAAACTGTTACTGGGCAGGTACATCAGCTGCAGAATCTGTATCTATCTCAGACGTAAGGAGTCTGAAAACAGTCCCAACTGAAGCTGCACCTTCAGACATGGATAATATTCACCGCTGTGCCGTACCAAGCTGTCATTTACAAATAGGACTGATAGCATTGATCTTAACAGCAAAGCCATGATGCTCTGAAATAATACTTCATTCACTTCTTCTGGTGAAGTTGTGACTCTTTCAACTAATATCTTACATATAGTACTGTGTTCAGTCTGTCTGTATCTCTCTGCTTTCCTTTCCCCCAAAGTACTTTGCAGTGCAAATATGTGGCTGTCTTATGAAAGAAATACTAAAGCACTCAATTAAGAGTGTGGTGAGCCTGATTTCTACTTCCTTCAGCTTAGGTCAAGTAGTAGAAGCCTGTAGGCTGTCTTGTGTGCTGGTATGCATTTTATTCCCACTTTAACTCATGAGTTCTAATGAAGACCTGAATGAACACAAAGCATCAACAAAAACCCACTCAGTGAATGTTAAAAAGTCTTTTATCATTCACAGTATTAACTTCCTCAATGATATCCAATAAAGGAGACATAATATAGATGCATACGACACCCCATTTTCTACTTCACTTTCTGAGTCACAGTGGTCTGGGGTCTGCTAATGTGAGCAAGTACTATGGAAACAAATGCTGCCATGAATATTTAAGAATATAAATAAGGAATGAATCATTAATAACACAGCAGACCAACATCACACCACATAAAACTCAGTGAATGTTTTGAAGGTCACACAAATGAAACTGATTAAAAACAGGATCAGGAAATTTAGTAGGTATCATTTATGATACATAACCTACAAAAACCCAAAACTCAAAACCTAAAATAGATGGTTCATAAATTATACAGATAATATATAATATAGAGTCCCAGCTGCTTCCCTTCCTGTTTTCTATGTGATCTAGTCACTTGCAACATATAAATGCGAAATTCTTATTTGTTAGCCTTTTAATATGGGAACTGGCAGCTCAAAGGATGGGGAAGATTCACAATGATAGTGCTGCTTAGGTAATTTATTTCAAAATATACATTTGAAGTAATTTCTATGTTGAAAAATTGAAGTTCACATTTGGAGTTCTAGTTTACTGTAGAATAATTTCCCCTGTGTAGAAGAACTTACAGTGCAAAAGCTAGCCTTCACACAAATATTCTGTAGCAAAGATTTTGCATGAATCATGAAGATAAGATTAAAGTGTGCAGACACAGGACATCTTCCAAAATAACTATGTGTACGGAATATATCTGTGGTAATGAAAAATGAAAAACTTCTTGTTGTTTCAGGGCAAATACATGTGTTTGTATTGTGCATCACTGCAGTGTCTTTGGTTTAAATGCAGACTGGACTCTGAAGAAACTACATTGTGGTTGGAATAGAGGCTTTCCAAACAAGGTTTTGGGGAAAGTTTCCCACTTTTGATCACGATATTGAGTTAAACAGAAACCTAACTGCAAACCTAACAGAGGGGACATGGCTGAAAGAGAAATTGCTTAAAAAATCCTTGTTAGCTAGCAATCAGGGCTGCAAAATAAATAACAATTACCCATACACCTTTATTTGTGAAGGAAAAATAGACAAATAGATGAAGAAGTCTGCCATCAAGATGACACAGGCAGTTAACATGGCAAGATCAAGAACTTTTGTTTCTGAAGAAACCATGTGAAATACATAATATTTGACTATGTTATAAAGGCATGTATTTATATATGGACTTTTTCCAGTAGATCTTGAAAATGAAGATGACAACAACAAAAGCTGGAAACACTGATCAAATTTAGAATGGATCCAAACACATGTATGGAGCAAAGAAGATGGTGGCAGAAGATAACAACCCTCTCCCCAGATATGTATGCCAGATGAGAAACTGGGAATATATTGTGATTCAGATAAGAAGGCAACAATGAGGAAAAGACAGGAAAGGATCCTAGCTAGTAAAAGAGAGATAGTAGAGATGAGAAACCAGGAGTGAGAAGTAATGGGAGCAAAGTCATTAATGCAAGCTGAGATGAAGGTGAGTGTTAAGATCTTCAATCTAAAGAGGAATATGGATGGCATTTCTGAAACTTTGAAAACAAAAAGGCAGGATTATCTGTGATCAGAACTCAGGTAGAAGTTTCTGCAAAGTGGTTATACTATCTGGCAACCTGCAACAGAAGGTGAATTGATTTAGTATGTAGAGGTCCTTGCCAGCTTTATGCTTATGTTTGCACTGAAATAAGGCGAGGCAAGTAGGGACAGATTTGGATTTCATATAAGAAACACAAAACACCAGTAGCTCTTCTTGCATTGATGGCATGGTGCTGACTCTTCCACAACTAAGATGAAACCAAAGTCAGCTCTAGAAATTCTAGGAGATAAATGAGAGGCCTTGTATTTTAAAAAGAACTTTCTCTATAAAGGGACCTGAAGTTCTCCAAAAAATCTGCCTCATACTGTTGTTTAAATGGATGCATTCAGACTTCTTATTCAGATTTAATTCAGAATGACCATAAAGTGATGGCCAGAATAGAAAATACCATATGAAATTTTATAATTAATTCTACTTGGTCTGGAATTACTTAACACCTCCCTGACCCTTTAAGTGCAACAGTTACATCTCAGAATCAAGACAGAATTATGAAGAAGATGAATGAAAATGGTATCTGCACTTGATAACGTTTATCTCTAAGGTAGAAA
Source organism: Burhinus oedicnemus (assembly GCA_008921705.1). Classification (NCBI taxonomy): domain Eukaryota; kingdom Metazoa; phylum Chordata; class Aves; order Charadriiformes; family Burhinidae; genus Burhinus; species Burhinus oedicnemus. The sequence goes on along the minus strand of VFFE01007237.1, from coordinate 3,217,278 downwards.
TGAAAAGAAACTTCAATTCTTATTTTGCAGGGAATAAGATTCTTTTTAGGTTGGTATAAGGAAAAAAAATAATCTTTGTTATATATTCCAGTTCTTACCATAAGCAAAATGTCTCCTTTATATCAAGTGAATTGTCTATGTTCACACATTAGAAGTCTACAGTCATATTTACTTTTGTAATGTACACCATTCATTTCTGCTGAATATTCTACCAATAGGAAGCTGTTTCAAGTTCTCCACTATTTTTTCTCATACATATTTAATTATAAAACAAAAACTAACTTAAAATATGGAAAAAACACCAGTTTCTTTCTTCAGATTCAGCACCCACTTTTGCCACAAGTACAGGAATACTCTTTGCTGATGTCCATATTAATCAGAGTAATTCTCTTGTTCTGTTCTACTATATGGGTCTGGACCACAGAAATCGCCACACAACTTCATGAGCTGGTATAAAAATCATGCTGGTTTTAAACAGTTTTTAGCTATACAAATGATTGCACTTCCTGTGCCACAATAACCCCAAGTTTTCCTCTACTGGGGAGTTACTGTAGATAGAGACAATGATCTGACAATTGTCATTTGGCAGTTCACTTGCAAGGCACATCTTACTGAGCTCCTCAATAACTTTAACAAAATAGTCTATTTCTTTTACTAGTTTATAAACAAGTTCCCTATAGGTATGAAAGTTTATTCCGCTCAAAAATGTTGCTAGAGTATCAAATGCCAAAGAGAAAAAAAAGCAAATGTACAGTTATTTATGTTTGAGGCATACTCTGATGCACAGCATGGGTTCAGAATCAGTGTAAATCAAAAAGGTCACTTGGTCAATGGTCGAGTTATCTAATTTATCCATAGAAAAGGTGGAAAGTAGCTCTTTATCACATTGTCTTCCTGTTCAGTAAAAGGAGAGGAATGCCTAGTGGGAAGTTCACCCCACTCCCAAGACAGCTTTCTAAAAGAATGGAAAAAAAACTCTTCAAATGCTTCTTTTTATACTACTGCAAGATCCTAGATTACCATCTTATATTAATCACTTGGAGAATTACTAATGTGTATATGGAAAGCCTCTTGCCCAAGAAGACAGCAGGAGTTTTTGTTTGGTTTTATAAATCTCTGTGTATCCAAGTAGCAGGGCCACTACAACTGTAGTCTGCTTTAGGAAGAGCACCTTACTCTTGTGAGTTTGAATGGACCAGATGGCTGTAATTTCAGGTCATGTATTTCCTAATATGCCTTCTCCCTTTTAAGATAAAAATTGGATGTCAATAAGCTGGTTACAGAAAAATCGCTGTTTCAACTTTATACTTATTCCTTAGTAGCCTTTATACAATTTCCTGACTATGATTTTTTATATTGCTGAAATTAGGTAGTAAACCTAGTGTATTTTCTACATCTTGTGCATATCACTGATATTTAAAAACAGTCTGTAGATTTATCTTCTAATAAAAAAATCTTTGTAAACAGGCTGACTGTAAAACACAATCTTACCTGCTTCTGATATCTCCAATCTCCACAAAGTGTAAACAACCAAGACAGAAATATTTGAGGAATTTGAGGAAGGACTGAAGTACAAAATTACAATTTGTATAGGAGCAGGAAATACTCTTATTTCACAGCCAAGCCCATGCAGAATTCTTAGAGTTGCTGTTCTGTTATTCAATTTTCTGCCCAATCTGGCAATAAGCCAAGCACTTCCATCGAAATGTATTTCTTAAGTCTCACAGAAATCTAAAATTCACCTCTGATAAGCCCAGTGTTTACACATCTTGTATAAAATACTACTTAAGAAAAACAATGTTGTCCTCAATGCCTCCAAGTAAAGATTACTCAGGAAAATCAAACTACAAATACTGCCTTATGCTTAAATACCACACCGCAGCAGTCACTGAGGAATTCTTGACAAACACTGGATTCTTTTTTGACCAAAACAAGAAGAAAAAATTCTGCAAAAATAGATTAGTATCTGGGAGTTAGAGCACATTATATTTTATTTCTTTAGAAAGTTAGACAGGAATTGTCAGCAGATATAGACGATAGAAAAAAACTTACTTATACCAAATAAAATTTGAAAAAAAAATTCATTCTAATCTTGCGTACAATGACTTTTCATTTACCCAACTCTGTTTAAAACCTTCCAAAATCCCAGTTTGATTTATTAGAAATGTTAGGCATGAAATGCAAGCAATTTGAAACAAGTATTTTCAGATATAAAAAATATAAAAACAAATAATATCTGCCTGTTATAGATATTTGTATGATATATAGGATATTCACCAAAAACATTAATATGAAAATCACTTGGTTAAAAAGAAATACTATAGGATTTAAGATTTATTGTTTTCAATTGTTAATATGTCAAAAGTAACAAAATAGTTGCAGTGCGTTTCATAACAACAGGAGCATGGGTTCTGTGCACTTTTGGGGGAACAGTCATTAATGAAAACCAGAAAAAGCCTGGAATGCAAAGACTTTGTCCTGAAAACTGGTGTTAGCTCAGCACATAGAGATTTACAGCGTAATTTATAATATGTCAGCATACAATGCTTGTATTACATAAGACAGTCTTTCCAGCATTAGAGAAATATAGAAAGCACTGATTATAACTGTTGTTGATACCATTCACTGTGTCTCCTTTAATTGGTTTGTAAAGGTCCTGTGTGCTTCTTTCTTTTTACAGGGTGTGAAATTTACAGTCAATTTGGTTAAGTAAAATTTCAGGCTAGCAAATAATGACTAGGCTTAACATCCCCAAGTGAATTTCTTTTTATCCAGTATTATAAACAAATGCTGGGGAAATACTAAAACAGCAGAAAGGAGAAAGACCGTCCCACAATTAAGGACATATAAAAGATCTAGTCAGTGTCTTTTACAGCCCACCCCCAACTTATTATTTTTCAATTGAATACATTTAAATGGTTTGACGCTAATTGATCGAAAACATCAGAAATTCATCTTATGTCTTTAACAAGTTCAAATTCAAGGTTTTACATGAAAGTAAAGTCCCAACATTACCAACTGTTAGTATTAATAACTACATCCTCAAGAATAAGGAAATTCCGTGGCTTATGTTTTCATCAGCTTCATTAAATAACTTTTCCTTCTCCATAGCTACAAGTTTTATCAACTTTCTAAGGAGAGAATCAAAAATGGCCTGATGTTTCAAACTTTGGTGTTGTAAAGGTCTAACGAAAATCAGCTTTTTACTGTACAGGAAATGAGTTAAAACAGCATTAAACTAATCAGCATATTGAGCTTTGTGCACAACTTTAAGTTCTAAGGAGTTAAAACCAGCTCTCTTATTTAAAGTACAAAGCAGGCTTCTCCATCGATAAGGAGCATAATGCTAAGCCCTCTGAAGGAATGAGCAGCAGTTTCTTCTCTGATATGGACAGTAGGCATATTTAACACATGACAACAATTCACACATACACACACATTACAACCGAGGAAGTCACATATATATTACAAAATCTCTCTGCCTGAAGAGGTTTAACCTACAGCTCTCATCTTCCTTTAGGAGTGTTATGGACCATGTTCATGTCTTAATAATGCCATTCTGCAGAAATGAAAGCAAAATCCACTGGGACAGAGACCAGGAGGGAGAAGTCCAAGACTTCTAGCTGTAGCCTAGTGAACAGGGCTGTCACCTGGAGAGAAATCTCAGGGGAGTTGTGTATTGTAACAGGATTTTGACCGTATGACTTCAACTGTACCATAGATACAGAGAATTAAATTTAGGTCATCCTTTAACACTAAGAAATTCTATGTTGTTAAAAGAATGCATCATTTTGGACGGAGGCCTGGAAAACATTTGTAAGAATAAAGAGGAGATATATTTGCAAATGAAGTCCAGAAAAGGTTATGCAAATATAGTGAAGTATATCAGTTACGTTAGGCCTAAAAAAGAAAGAAGAAAAAAGGGTAATATAGTTTTAATGGGTTAAACCTTTTGTTTAGTCTGAATAAGGTACAATATTTGGCTTGAAATAATCAAACCCGATGTAAAAATAATTATCTAAAAGTTCAGTTTGCTAAATAATAAACACTCTGCTCTTTTTTTTTTTTTTACATAATTCAGGGAATTACTCTTTGATCATGACCAAATCCCTATATTGTGGCTTTCTGTCCACCTAAAATAGGATCAAGTGCAGTACTTGGGAAATAAAGCCTTTTTGAACAGTAATCTAAACACCATATAGGAAGCAGGAACCTATCTAACTGAGATAATAGAAACCAGGGAAGACAGCGGCTGGGACTCTGACCCCTCCTCAGCTGCCAGGTGTCTGATTAAGGATTGCATGCAGATCCGTCCGTCTGGAAGCTGAAGGCCAGAATTGTCTGCTGTGCGTTGACACATACAATTCCACTTTCAAAGAACTAAACAGCAATCATTATTTTCTTTTACAGCACTGCCACAAAGGTGATGGTAGTGCCACTGTTCATCTTTTATGCCACAAAGCAATTATTATACAGTTCAGCCAGTGGGAGACCCAGGTTCATTTTTTTTCTCTGTGTAGGATTCAATATCTGTATCTTCTATGTATTAGCAAATGTCCTAGCTACTAGACAGAAAGCTAGACCAGAGGGCATTTTGTCCCTCAGAGTGGCAAAATTCATGAAAACCATAAGTGAGGAGGAAAGTATAGATTTTGTAGCCTTAGATGAGGGCACTTATCTGAGAGCAGGGAGACACAGGATGATTGGGATTTGCTTTATGGTGGATGGAGAGAGAGGAACTTCTATAACATGATTTATGTGAATAATTTTAGATACATTCCTTGAGATGAATCACACCCTAAAAACATCTGTTTCTCTGCATAAAGGCAGTCTGTTGTCAGACTCCTGCCATAAGCAAAAGACAAGACACCATTTATACGGCACCAAGAAATCAGTGTTTTAAAGGTCTCATAGCTCATACTATCTAATTAATGCAGCAATACCTCATTAATTAATGTAGTTACAATTATTTTACAATAAAGTGTTCCTAGTACCTATGCTTTTTCTTAGCTGTTATGCTTATCCTTCCTGCGTCCTGCTGGGTTCTGAGGTGGACTCTTCAGTCTTCCTCAAGAGGGATGGGGGTGAGAGGTTGTAGGGGGGTCACAGTGAGCTGTCAGCATCCTCAGGTCTTCACCAGAAAAAATGTCACATTTCTTTCTCTTCAGGCTTGGGCTCTGCTTCGGTTCTTTTTATACGTTTCCCTGTCACAGCCCATTTCCTTCTGAGCTACCAGCTGCAGCCTGGCAGTGACCCCCAGCCCCCAGGCAGTGACTGTTGGGGGGGTTGGTGGTGTCACTCCCTCCCCAGCGGGGCCACCCCCAGAGCAGAACTGGAGCAGGGGAGGCAGCAGTCATTAGGCCTCCAGCTCAGGCCAGGGCGACCCTGAGCCCCTGCACTGCCGGGTCAGCGCGCAGCCGGGTCTCCCTCTGCTGAGGGCAGAAATCGTATTTACTGGGCTGCACTAGTTACCTTGCTCCCATATGGATATCACCATAAATCTCCAAGGTTAGGCATGATGAATTCTATCTTTAATGTCTGAAATCTTGCTAAGGACAAACTATCGGCTATTAATGATCAAGTGTAAGACAAACAGTATCTATTGCAAAACAAGCCAGCCAAGTTGACTTTTATGATGTGATTAAAAGTTTCCTTACATGTCCTTGAAAGCAGGGGAGAAAAAGAAAAGGAGCAGAATGGGGCAATGTTGGCACTAAAATTGCTAGTTGGTAAAAACAACCATACACCGACAAGGTTCTGAGAAGTATCTACTCACTAGTGTGCAGAAGTAACAGAAGTTCAGTTAATCAAATTAAATCTTTACCTTCGTCTTCCCTCACAGTTCCCCCCAAATCCCCCAATCTCTCAGAGAAGGAAGCTTCAAATTCAAGGAATGTGAGATGACTCCGAATTCAATGAACTTAAAAATCAAACACTATGGTTTTCCAGCTAAAACAAAGAAGTAACTTGTACTACTGCCTTTGTGGACACTGAATTAAAGAATGCAGTACCCAATTTGTATCATTTATTCACTCAATACCTTCCTACTGATCTTATTTCTCAGATCCCCCTCACCCCCTTCTTTTCTGCTGTTTATTTAAAAGTCATCTGAAGCACTAAATTGAGTACTTGCATTTTGGTTAGGAAAAGTTCTTTTTTTTCTATTCTCTTGAAAGAATAGAGGAAGGGGTATCACATCAGGATTTTACTCTACACTGAGTTGTTTCTGGTCCTGATTTCTATGTTAACCTAGAAAGTAACAATATCTGGTAGCATTTTATCCATCGGTGATCCCCAAAAAAAGCCTCTGACATTACCGAAACAGAATAAAAGGGAAGACATCTCATATTTTATGAAAAATAATCTGTTACAGGAAAGTTCCTTGCACCCTCTCCTTTGTTGAACAAGTCCTTAAAATTTTAGGAAATTAACACAACCATTTTTTCAAAGCCTTCAGAGATTAACTGTTTACTTTTCAGTCATCAGAACCAAATGGAGTGTTTCTAGAACCTGCACTCTATTAAATACATAAATTTTTAAATTGCTAGCAAAGCCAAGGTAACAAGAAAGGTCACAAAAACAGTAGCAGATGTATTTTGAGTTACCATTGTATTTGGTTACTGTGATGTTTGGTACATTTTTAAGTCTTCTATTTCCACATGTGCTGATTAATCATGAAGTTTTAAGACACATTCATGTCAAGAAAGAAAATAAATTTCTATTTTTAACTACTAGAAATGCTGTGATAAGAACTGGTCTCAGTTCTTATTCTGAAGCCAACTTTCTTAGGATTTCTACTGTACGACAACTTGAATTCAAAATAGATCAAAAGCCACATCTATGTTTAAATATTCCAGTCTCTATTGGAAGGGATTCCAGTACATGTTCAGATTAATCTATAAATTAGTAAGGAAAAAAGGCTATTATAAGGTTAATTACAAACTAGCAGAAAACTCAAGAAACCACCTATTATGTATTGTGACTGTACTGGGTTTTGTTTTGCAAAATGTCTTTCAGCTGGGCCAAATCTCTCACAAGAACAGCTCAGAGATTTCAGCAACTCTAGTTGTGTTTTGATCTCAGATCTGATTCCTAGTAGAAACCTAATCTAAACATAGTCTGATTAATCTGTCTTTTGTTAATTTGTGTAAGTTAACAGATCTACTTTTATACTATAAAAAATAGCATCCTACTATAACCTTTTAGTGTTGACTCTACATATTTTACATCCTATAAAGGGAAAGGGTATATATCAAACTAATTTTATAGAATTTTTCTCGATCTATTTCTTAGTTCCTGACTGAAAGTTGATGTTTTAAAAAATTCATATATGTAATACTTTAACAAAATTAAAATTTCTCATCAAAGCATGTTTTCATTTATTTCTTCTGCTGCTCTTAGGACTTTTTTTGGCAAAGGTTGCCTCTGGAATATTTTGGTAAGAGTTCACACAGCTTGTTCAGTACAGATTATCTGTACTGCTGAGGAGAACCATAATAAAGAACAACTAAATTTAAGACGATGAATTTTCTCACAGTTAATTTGAAGGCAAGAAAAAAAATGCAGTAGTAGTCTGTATCAAACACATGTAACAAAGCTGCTGTAGTTGCTTGGCAACCAGGATGAGACTTTCGGAGAACAATAAATACCTACAATGATCTATAGAGATTTGCCTATAACACAAAGAGGGAGCTGGGGGCAGGTTGGTTTGCCCACTATGCGAGTTCCATCTGTGTGTCTTCTTGTGGTTAAGAGTTTGAATTTCTCTGCTTAGACTGCCGATGGTGTTATATTCACTTTATTTCTTCACCTCAATCTATATTGGCAAACTAGCAGCCATCAGGTGAATCTGCTGAGCAGATCCTCTGTCCAGCTTCCAATATGACTTTGAAGGTTTCTTGGAGCACCTACATTTGCTCATTCAAGAAGTGACTAACTTTGAGCCACTGCTGCTGGGGAGACTTTTTCAGAACAGAAGCGTAAAGGGTTGTGTTTGCTTTCACAGCACATTTCAGGCTTTAGTATGTAGAACATGCCCAAGTCCAAACTTCTCTGGTTTCTGCACTGTGAGGACCAAAGGCCATGACTAGGTCCAGACTTGAAGATCTGCAGGGAACTATAAACAAGAAGACCTGCATCACTTTTAAGCTCAGACCAAAACATGAACCCACCTGCAGTACGAAAAGTTGGAGTACTTTGTGCCTGGCCTATATGGCACACATTTTTGTTGCTCCTGACCTCCCCAGTATGAAAAAGCCCCAAGGCTGCCTGCTGCACAAGTTAAATGGATTTGTAGACAACACAAACCTAGGCTGCTTAGGCAACATCTCTAGCTGTTCTCCAAGAACAGCAGCATGCCCTTAAACAGCTGAGTCAAGGAGACTGACCTGAGCCTTTTCCCGACCTGGCACTCTACCATCAGCATAGATATCACCTTTCCTGTAAGGAGAACTATTTCAGAGTTTTGGAGAAAGAAAAAAACTTGCACTCAGCAAAAAAAATATAAAATATTAACTTGGAATTATTGCTTTCTACACAGATGCTCTGTTGCCTCCAATGTTACAGATGAAACAGTTAATCTGAATGCACTGATGAAATATCCTCTGCCTTGAAGTAGCAGTAGATCATTTCATTATAGATTAACCTTGTCTCTGCTATCTGCTTAGTCACGTATGACGTAACAGTGCTTACATTATAGATATGAGCTTCACTGAACACAAGGTGGGATTTCCTTTAAAGGGAACTTAACTCACTCTGGACTGAGTTTTCATCATCAGTGCAATGGAAACTCAACATACAAGGTGGGGGAAAAACGCAATTGTGGTGTAAGCTTTTATTTTTTCTGGTTGAGGTTAATTTCTTTAATAAGTGTAGCTTACTCAGAGCCAGTGTCTATCATAAAGACCTCCTCCTGTTTTACCACAGAAAAGAGCTAATTATCCAGAACCAGTAGGGACGATAAAGGTACCATGGCACTCTGCTACCTCCAGGTAAAGTCGAACTTTATTTTTCCTTTGGTTATAGAAGACTTTTATTTATATAAACGTATCTGTGCTCTCACAGCCTTCCTTTTCAATTTTCACCTTTAAGCTACTGTCTAAGGCTTCAGATTACTGCTGATGTCAAGAAGGGTCTTTAAAAAGGAGTGAGAATATGGCACCACAATCATGAAAAGAAGAGAACGCATTTACAACCTACAGCTATACACATTTCTTTAAAAGAATTTCCTCAGCAGGTTAATGTTCCTGTCCTGTGGACAGGCTATCTAATGAGAAAGGACAAGAGTTTAAATAACACTTTTTTTTTTTTCTCTTAGACACTTACAGAAAACTAAATAACTTACAAGACTAAATATGCTTCAAAGGGATTAAAATCAGACACAAAAGTGTAAAACACTGCAGAATAGAGTGTTTTATTATCTTTTTCTTCCATCTAACTACAGTGGATGAGTAAATCTAAGGTAACTCCATTTGATTTAACTGTCCATGGAGAATTGTATGAAACTAAAGTAAGCCATAAAACAGTAAGCACAGATTCTAAGTGTTTCTAGTTGTTCTGACACATACCCAGATGCCCCACATTTCATTAGTGCATGAATAGGATACTGGTAGTTATGCTGCAAACTGAGAACTTTAGTTTCTATTTAGTACTCTCACCTCAAAAGAATCAGAATATTTGCCATTAATGGGCCCATATAGATTGTGATTTCATAGAAATTCCTTATGGCTGTTTATGAGAACACTAGTATTGATGGGACTGCAAAGGGAGGTTCAGAATTAGTTTGTATGTACTAATTCCAAATGATACACTAGGTTTTTATTATCTCCCTGGAGTTCACTTTACTTTTGGTTCCTCATTTAACATAATATCACTGAGCTGTAATACTGCTTCACATATGAGAGCTTCATCAATTTAACTGGTTTTAGTGGTCTTAAAGTGATCCTACCTGTAATGCAGAACTAGAAAAAGCCTTTTGATGCTTAACACCTATAAACCTGTCATTGTAGATCACAGAAAATCTATTATACCAGTGAACACTTTCTGCTTCAAAGGGAGATGGGTAGGCAAACCTTTTATGACAATTTGATAGGCATTTAATGGTGTGAATCACTATTCAGAAGATTTTTTATACATGTATTAAGTCCAATATAATACTTGAGCTTAAGAAGGTGACAAGCATTAAGTAATAATTCTATTACTTAACAGGTTGCACCAAGTGTTAATGAAAATGACATTGGTGGACTTAGCAGAAAACAAAACAAAACATACAATGGCTACTATCATTTGAAAACATCACATTTAAATGATGTATTAGTTAAAATGTTACAGTGCATGGAAGAAAAAGGAAAAAAAGAAAGACAAAAGACAAAGAAGAAAAACAGGGAAAGAAAAATCTGGATGCGAAACCTTATTTATCATTTGTTAATAGCACCAAACCTTCCATCAGTCAATATACCTCATACTTCCTCAAAACAAGTTCAGCTAAAGTGTTGCCCAGTACTTAGAGTCAATTTGTTAGTTCAGTCAACACTTGTCCCATTGCTAGAGAACAGTTTTCCATCTAGAGCCTATCATATACTTCATGAAGCTGCTAACAGATTAAATAGATACCTTATCAGGAAGTGCTCCACCTCTTCACAGCTATAATGCTTTTCACAAGACCCTTTTTGGTGTTTTGAGTTAAAGCATCAAAAAGGCACAGAACTATCAGCAAGGCTAAACTTCTCTAGCTTAGATCTTACAACAGTGACTCTACTGTTTCTGTCTTATGCAAACACAGAGGTAAACTTTTGGTGTTCAATTTATTGTAACCTAAGTACTTGTGTTCTCTTTAGGTGAGCCGAGACATGCAGAAAAAAAAAAGGAATAAAGCACATTTAAATAAATGGAAATAACCGAGGTTAAATGCTCAGGAAACATCCAAGCGAAGTAGACATTTACACAAAAAGGTGAGGAACTGCTCAAAAGGACACTGGCTAACTTTGGATTCAAGGAGGCTGCATCTGGCCAAAACTGCAAGAGCAGATTGACTGCATGGAGAGAGGCTTACAAGGCCGTGACTCCTTTTTACTCATTGACAGTACTCTGAGTGGTGCAAGCTTTATCTCATGTTACAAACGAGACCGAAAAGTGTTCTTCCACGTCCATAGTAAGTTTTAATACAATTATAGATGTAAATTGCATAACTCAGTAACTAAAAACACACTTGTCAGTTTATTTTACCCACTGCCTCCAAAATTCACACTAAATTTCACCAAACATATATGGATTTTTAAAAGGTGATGTTTCCCTGCATATTTTTATAAACTTATAGATAGCATGAAACTAATAATTCTTTCTTAACACAGCAAATGAGAGCATCAGGTATCTATTCGCAGTTCTGTAAGAGCTGCTGCTTGTCCTGTAGTTGCCATGGTGTTTTGAGGCACTGTGTAGGAAATTCCACTTGTGGCTCTTAGACTCGGGAATGTAGTAAAATATTCTTTAAAAGGGCAGTATCTACTGAGGTCTTGAGGTGACCTCTGTCTCCTTATATTTTCCCATGAGAAGATACAACAGAAAAAAGAGCTTAGAATCCTCTCCACACAGTTGTGATTTACAGGCATCAGCTGACATCAGTTGGCCATGCTTAGGATCCATTCCAACTATAACATCTTAAAAGAATAGCAGTCATAGCCGAGTGAGCTACTTGTCTTCACTGAGCACATGTTGGCCTAGTTTTCACTCTACTTGACTAGTCATACCCCTCCCACACTGTGCAATTAAGTGTGTGTTTTATAACAATCAAGAGTGAGACAACTTCACATTTCTCAAGCTCATCCAACTAAATTCAATGTGTGGTGCTTGAGATGGCCCATCAATGGGTTCCTAACACTGATTTCAGAACTATGACAACTGCAATGTGCCATGGACCTCCATGGTTACCAAAAGAGTTATGCTAGCAGTATAAATGTCAGAAGAGCTGTGGCCAGTATGGGCTAATTGCTCAGGTTCCTCAGCAGGTTTCACAGTGCTGAGCTCTGTGCTGGTAAAGCTACTCTGCTATCTGCACCACAGCAAGCTATTTTAAAGCTTGGTCCTCTGTACCTACATAAGCTGTAGTCACATCTTTGACTTCCCTACAAAAAAAATCTGTTCACAGAGATTTCACAAGCTCTGAAAGCTTTTTCACAAGAGACAAAAAATGTATTAGGGATGGGATTCAGTTCAAGATGTAAATGCCTAAATGGAAGTGTTTAGATAAATATATAAAGACATACTAAATTCCCACTATAATCAGTGGAGCTTTGCAGTGCAGACATTTAGCTGCCTGAACACAGATACATGCTACCATTTTATATTCCATAGGATACTGTGCTTCATGAAGATACTTGAATCATATCTTCTATCCCTTCAGTATCCATAGGATAATCTAGGGCTTCTGATATGCATAGGATAATCTAGTGTTTCACCTGAAATCTGTTTATGCAAGTGAATTGAACTCCTGGTCAGCTGAATAGCTCTCTAAGATTCACTGACAATACTAACCACATGTCAGTCTCTTGAAGCAGTTACACCTACATTTACTTTTCAAAATTGAACTGAATCTCAGTCTATGAATTCAGTTTATGAGATTCTATCATTTTATTCCTAGATATCCTAAACAAAATTGCAGAGTCCACTTAGTTGAGACCTTAAAAATAATTATGTACAAACCTGAAAATCCTTTAGACAGAAAACTGTTTTCCATTTGGAATGTCTCTTTGTTAAATGTTGACAGTGCAAAATGTGATCTCTGATGATATAGATAAAGCTACCCCATAAATGGATTCTTTAGAATAGAGGAATGAAAACCACAAGCATCTCAGAGGAGAGAGATCTATAATAACTGCATTGAAGACCTGTCACCCTTCCTAGGTGTTCTCTGACCAAATCAGAATTACAATATCTTTTCATACTGAAATGGAAACCAGACTAAATCTCAATATAAGATCTCTACAGTTCTCATGCAAATGGATTAGCTCTGCACAATGCATGATGATGACTAGCAGCAAGTTCATGCTCATTCTGAAGAATGTCACCGATGCTTTGCAGCTATGCAGGGCACTGATTCATTGTCTTTGCTTATGACTTGTCAGCTAAAATTTTAAATCTTGCAGAAGTCTTGTAAGAACACGCAGGTCTTGGTAATAAATAAATAGAAGATATTCAATTTCTGGGACATTCAAAGTCATAGAATCATAGAATCATTGAATGGTTACAGTTGGAAGGGACGTTAAAGATCATCTAGTTCCAACCCCCTTGCCATGGGCAGGGACGCCTTCCACTAGATCTGGTTGCTCAAAGCCCCATCCAACACTTCCAGGGATGGGGCCTCCACAACTTGTCTGGGCAATCTGTTCCAGTGTCTCACCACCCTCACAATAAAGAATTTCTTCCTAATATCTAATCTAAATCTGTGCTCTTTCAGTTCAAATTTGTTACCCCTCATATTATCACTACACTCCCTGATAAAGAGTCCCTCCCCATCTTTCCTGTAGGCCCGCTTTAGGTATAGGAAAGCTGTGGTAAGGTCTCCCTGGAGCCTTCTCTTCTCCAGGCTGAACCACCTCAACTCTCTCAGCCTGTCCTCATAGCAGAGGTGCTCTAACCCTCTGATCCTCCTTGTGGACCTCCTCTGGACCCGCTTCAACAGGTCCATGTCCTTCTTATGCTGGGGGCTCCAGAGCTGGACACGGTACTCCAGGTAGGGTCTCAGCAGAGTGGAGTAGAGGGGCAGAATCACCTCCCTTGACCTGCTGGCCACGTTTCTTTTGATGCAACCCAGGATGCAGTTGGCTTTCTGGGCTGCAAGTGCACATTGCCAGCTCATGTTGAGCTTCTCATCCACCAACACCCCCAAATCCTTCTCCTCAGGGCTGTTCTTAAGCCATTCTCCGTCCAGCCTATATTTGTGCATGGGATTGCCCTGACCCATGTGCAGGACCTTGCACTTGACCTTACTGAACTTCATGAGGTTTGCATGGGTCCACCTCTCAAGCCTGTCCAGATCTCTCTGGATGGCATCCCTCCCCTCCAGCATGTTGACCACTCCACACAGCTTGGTGTTGTTGGCAGACTTGCTGACGGTGCACTCAATCCTGCCTGTCCATGTCACCGACAAAGGTATTGAGAAAGGTTCTTGAGATTTCTTGTTAGAAAGGTTCTTGAGATATAGGCGTAATTCAGCAAGGGTGATTTTTATTTTGAAGTCTTTGTTTGGTTTCTGTACTTAGCTGATCTCAGAGATGATGTAACATTAAAATTCAGCATTTGTAACAATTAACATTTAAGGCTATCAGTGTTCCCTCCTTAGTGTTTGTCAGTGACAGCATTCATTTCCAGGTCCATCATATTTCCATACAGTCTAACTCAGAATGTGTTCAGAATTTTCCATTTGCATCAAAGAACCTCAGCAGTGTCATATGATATCATAGTCTCAATATCCAGTCTTACTAGATCTCTGATAGTATTCAAGTAATAAATCTATCCAATTCATCTACCTGAGTTGTTAGGCTACCATGGCAGTTAAGTATTAGATGACTACCATTTGCATAAAAATATAGAACTAAATAGAACTTCTATAGAACTAAAAAACTAAGCTCCGTTAAATTTAACAGAAACTCTTGCCTTTTCAGGCAAAAGAATATGGAGCTTTGTGAACCTAACTGAAGTCCTCACAATTAGACAGGAAGACTGTGTGCAAAACAGCATTAGAGACATGATTCTACAACCCAAGCTGAATGTAGGCACAGAAGAAAAATAAATCTCCTAAAGCTGACAATAGTTGAGGAATTCTGCATTTTGTTCTCAAGGGTAGATGTGGTGCTTAGGGATATGGTTTAGTGGTGGTTTTGGCAGTGTTAGGTTAATGGTTGGACTCGATGATCTCAAAGGTCCCTTCCAACCTAGACGAATCTATGATTCTATGATTCTATGAATCTATGATTCTATGAATCTATGATTCTACTTGTCCATCTGTAAAAAGGGATATTCAAAGAATGCATGGCAGGAGAAAAAACCAACTGATAATTACAAGGCAGTCTACATCCCATAGGCTTGTGCTGCCTGTCTCAGTTTTGCCATCATTTTCTGGACTCTTTTTTTTCTGTTTTAGAAGGCAAATCTTTCTTTACTACATTGACTGAGCTTGTGGAAAGCATGCAGGGACAAGGTCTCTGAGACAGTTAATTAATGTTACAGAATGTATTGCTTCAGGAGGTGGACTGGAAGGTTGATTGAAATAACACTTTGAACTGCATCAGGACACAGTGTTGAAAACAACAATAAAGCACTGCTGCCAGTGTAAAGTAGTCTACACACCTCTCAAGTGCCATAAGGAAGATGTAGGTGTAGAAGTTCTAGTTGTAAATTGTTCTAATATTTCCCTATCCAAGCCCTAAAGCTGGGGATAAGATGAAATCTAAATTCTTTTCCATTGCTTAAACCATGATTTTTTTCAATAATCATATTTGTCAGTGAATTGAACTGCTTAGAAGCAACATAGGTTGAGTTGTTTATAATTATAATAGCAGCATCTTTCCTTTAGCCATCACAGTTTTCATGTTGAATGCTAGTCTTCTGATAGTCACTTATCTACGTGTATCAGAAGAACTAGAAAAATGAGACATAATTTGCAGTTGAGAGAAGGAATAAAATATCAGGTGAGTTATCTCCCACAATGCTAATTCCCTGAAAAGAGATTATACTGCAAAAAGATCCTCTCATGTACACAAACTTGATTTTTATTAGACAAGGATGATTTTTCTATAGAAGATAAATAATGCTTTAAACATGGTCATTATCATCACCACAGATTGTGAGGAAAAGGTTAGTTTCTGGAATGAAGGAAGAGCTGGAAATCCAATTCTGCCATTGATAGTAACATCATGTTTTGTTGAACATGAAGGATATCTGTGCAGAATGATGCCCACACCCACAGGAGGAAAAAAGAAAAAAAATCCACTTTATTTTAGTGCAATAGTCCAGCTGAGTAGTACCTTTCTCTTGATTACAGCATGCTTTAAAGCCATATCACCAAGTGTCAGGTTATTGTCATGACCAGGATACAGAGCGAGGAACCAACAAAACCCTATCTGTCCTTTTTGGAATTCTCACTTTCCTTTTCCTGACCTAATTTTGCTTATCTCTTGCATGCTCTGACACATTTACTGCCAGCTTTATGGGGGAAGGGACCATGTTTCCACGTGTCTGTAAAATGCTGAACTCACTTAAGAAACTGCACAAGTAACAGAAAAAAAGAAAAAAGAAAAGTCACTGTGTCATTTCAGTTGATTGACTTGTATCTTGGAAGTTGCACACTTTAGACAGCTGCAGCTGGAACCTAAAGTAAGCAGCATAACAGCAGGTACCTCTCTCCACTTTCCTGCCATCCACGAGACTTACATTTTTATAGACAGTGCTAAAGAAGCCAAAATATACGGGAAAGGCATTTGGAAAAAGGAGAAAATGTGCCCCTTCCTATACTGTATCCTGCTTCAAAGTTGGGGTTTTTTTAAACGATGAATACAACCAAGCAAACAAAAACCCAAACACCTAAGCAACTACAGAAGAAGTTTCTGCAGAGATCAGAGTTATAATTTATCTTTTGTTAATCACTTAATTGTGATATCTCTACTTTTAGTCTAACTCTTTTCTCTTAGTAATTTTTGCCTTCTACTTAGACATTCACCATCTCTCCCTATAAAAATGCATTCCCTCAGCTATATGCTGGATTTTGTGCATCCCCATCTTTCTGTAGTTTACAAAGTTTGTAAATCACAGCTCTGTTCAGTCTAGCCTCATGCCCTATGCAACTGTGTCATGATCACAACATGCTGTAAAAATTCCAAAGACCAGCCTGGGAATCCACAGCAACTCTTTTACCCAGTCCCTGGATTTCTCATCATTTCTCTGGTGAGATCCTCTCCAAGTTCAGGGCCTTACAGGTCATCTGCAAGTCTTGCAAAATGACTCTGTTTCTTCTGAGTTTGAATTTGCAAAAGTTTCCCACAGAAAGTTGTATTCTTATGTTTCCCTACTAAATGTTTTTGCTCCACTGGTTCAGGATTTTTTTGTATGGCTGTAGCTGTACATTGTAGTTACAGGAGATAATAAGGTGGAAGACATTCCAGACACCCATGAATCCCATGATTGTACCCTTGAGTGAAGAAAGGATGGCAGCAATCACATGAAAGGCACTACATTTTACCTCTTAAATTCAGTGAACCCTGAGGAGGAGTTAAACATAGTTTCAGTCTACATTCTTGATCTAACTTTCAACTAAAATAACTCTGAAAACAGTAGTGTGTCTTTCAGAGGGAATGCTGTATGGCTATAGAAGTCCCTGTGATCACTGTAACATCCAAAAAGCTTTGTAGACCCAAACCCATTCCTTTTTTCACACACACATGCACACACACACAGTTAGGCATGCCTGTATCTTGAAAAGCTCAGGCCATTCATCACAATCAAGATGAAGTGAACTGATGTCCACCTCAGCATTCCACGTTTTAAATCTTTTTCATGGCACAGGGTCAGATCGCTTGTTTCTCCTGCTTTTGTAATGTGACAAAGACTGACTACTGGGAGAATCTATTCTGCCTGACCGATAACCAATCATTGCAGCTCACTAATGGTTTAAAGAAAGCACAGGAAAAAACCAAACAAATATCAGAGATATCAGAGTAGCATTTATGTTAAGGATATGAAAAATCTGCAATAAAGACACCTTTTCCTTTTTAACTGTGATCAGAAAATTTAACAGACCACTGTGGGTATATATTACATGCTTTTGCCAAGGCAAATACACAGATAATTTTTGTTCTTGGAAAAAGTTCTAGAGTCTCTAGTTTTAAAAGGAAGATCTTATGGGAAGCCATTCTCTCTGGGTAACATAAGACATAGCCAAGTGCATCTTACAACATAAAATTATTTAAGGGCACTGATGTTACTGAAATCTATTTACATTTAAAAAGATTGGGTTTATACAAATGAATAAATAAGGTCAAATGCTTTGTAATGTAAAATGAGCTTTTTACAGCTAACAATGTGGTGATGAAATGAGTATCAGCAAAGCAACTAAAATCTTTGCTTAATGGCTCAAAATTAATATAATAATCAGATTATGAAAAAGAACTAATTTCACCAAATGTAATAAATGGACATACATAAAAAGAGTGCAGAATGGAGGGTAAACATGGTTTAGGATGACGGAAAACAGGTCATAAAAATGCAACACAATATTGTAAAGATATTATACCATTTCAGACTATAGGCAAAATATGGTTATTATGAAATCAAACTTTCTCACACTAACAAGTCACCTGCAGAGGACACGGAGGTAAATACACTTGTAGAACTACATGTAAAGAAAGTGTACTCTTTGATATATTTTTAGGTATCTAACCTAAAAGCTTAAGTATTTGATATAATTTAGCTTTAAACCTAAGCTATTATATCTAGACTGGTATACAATAATCCTTCTGGTATAAGAAACATATATACATGCTACATATACAGATCGCTGAAACAACATACATGTTAAATTTCACTAGTCTGGAAATGCATATATTTATTAATTCTACACTCATTTGTAAACAAAGTGTCTTTGAAGCAGTGCCATGTTTTCTAATTCTGTCCATACTAATTCTTTATACAGGCTATATTACGTGATCCACTACATCAGATCACAGGGTTCATCTAGAGCTGACACATACATGTAAGTGCATGTAGTATAACAAGCAGCTGATTTTAGCTAAAAAGTCAGAATTTTGGAATATGTTTTGAACAGAAAGGAACGATTTCTAATTTTGGAACAACAAAACATATTGGATACATAATGAATGCTTTTTTTACAGCAGTGCAGTTCTGAATGATCTGGGATTTACATGTAGAATACATACTGTTCACAAAGAAAAGCTGGCTGGGAGTATCATGATGTAAAACACTGTAATACACATTGCCTCTCCTGGAGCCTGACAATCTTCTAATGTTTTTATAACAGACCAGGAATAATTTAATTCAGAATGAATTTTATTAATAGTAAAGGTTTCTTAAATGCTCTGAATAGTTACTAATATGTCATCTGGAAAATTTTTAAAAAAAAAGTGCATATATCTATTTCAGCCATATTTCCAAGGAAAAGGGATTTTTTTTTTTTTTTTTTTTTTTTAAGATACAGCATTATATGCAGCATTATCAGCCTGGGAATGCGAGTGTTGCTTAATTTAGTACTCATATGCATAGAAAACTTCATTCCTTCTCCTCTTCATGCTTTTTACTTTGTCTCAAACTTCTCTCAAATGTACTTATTATAAAATATTTACATGAAATCTCCTCACAGATGTTTAAAAGGTGACAAAGCATTATAATGGCTTTGCCTTGACTAGGTATATGATACAAACAGAGGCCAATTTTTGGGATCCTGTTCAAAAGGACACTAGGAAGAGAACCTGAGTACAGCGAGCCCTGGTATGTGCCATGGGTTGACAACTGACAGGAAAACAGTGCCTGAAACTGTTGGAAAGGTGCATTCTGACAGCATCACACTGATCTGATTGGCAGCCTGTGCTGAAATCTGGCTATGAACACCTCACACACACCCCTCGCCACCCCAGTGATTACAGAGACAAGTTATAATAAGTGATAGTGATGGGGAAGGGGAAACATTTTTATGTGGATGCAGAGGACCTGATGTGCAAGAGTTCTGTGTTTTTGCAGAGCTGCTGGCCAGAGCCCGATGCTGACACTGGCCAGAGTTGCTTTCTCCTGAGCCCAGTGGTGCCTCCTCACCACAGCAGCAGAGATGGGTTTCAGTTAACGGTATATGTGTGCGTATGCACGACATATCCCTTCCTTGGTCCCCTCACTAAATCAAATGTATCAGTGGCACACTGTATGGTGTTCCTTTCCTGTGACTAAGGGGTCCATGTTTTCTATCTTGTAATTTATTTTTCTTCAAAGGTGGGAGAAAATAACTACATATAAAAAAATCTAGAGGAATTAAGGACACAAGCTGATTTACTCCAGCCCTCTAGTGCTGCATCACAATTAAGTTCCCACAAAGCAAGAATCATTAAGAATATAATGTTCTGAGGACTTCTGGACATCCTGCAAGTTGGAGACAGAAAAATGTCTCTGTTCTCAGCGTGGAGAAGGGAAGGCTCTGGGCAGACCTTATCGCGGGCTTTCAGTACATAAAGGGTGTTTATTAGAAAGATGGGGACAAACTTTTTAGCAGGGCCTGTTGCGATAGGACAAGGGGTAATGGTTTTAAGATGAAAGAGGGTAGATTCAGACTAGATACAAGGAAGAAACTTTTTTACAATGAGGGTGGTGAAACACTGGAACAGGTTGCCCAGAGAGGTGGTAGATGCCTCATCCCTGGAAATATTCAAGGTCAGGCTGGATGGGGCTCTGAGCTACTCGATCTAGTTGAAGATGTCCCTGTTCACTGGGGGGGAGGGGGGTGGACTAGATGACCTTTAAAGGTCCCGTCCAAACCATTCTATGATTCTGTGATTCTGTTCTGTTCTGAACCCAGCACTGACTTCAATAATGGAACCGGGTATGCACCACAGCCACCTGTACAAGAAATAGTGGCTTCCCATATATTTCCTTTGTAATTGTACTTACAAGAAGAGTCCCGGACTGATCAACTGCAGTGCAAAAAAAATCAAAAAGGATTTTTATAGGTAGTGCTTTCCTTCCAAGCCACTTTCCTTTGATAAAGAGATATGCAATAATTTCTTGTATTGTATGTTTCTACTACTGGATCTCAAAGCTCTTTGCTGGCAAGATCTAATATATTAATCACCCATTGTAGAGATGAGCAAATGGAGACATGCTGAAATGACTTTTATGGAGTCAGCACATCAGAAGCAGGGACTGAAAACAGAAACAAGATGGAAACAATTGATGCTTTCAGTGAAAAATGATTGATCTGGTCTTTTCTGACAACCTTAGTATGGCAGCTGAATTACTGCCTTGTACGTTTTAGAATTTCACTTGACAGTCCTCAGATATCATCATTTGTATGTGGATCCATCCATCTACTCCTCTTTTCCCTAAGAAACATGACACATCTAAGAGTGCATTCAATCACACCCCTACTCCAGCCACCAATACAACCCTTGAGACTCAAACCAGAATTTTTACAAATGAAGCAAACAAAAAAAATTGAGTTCACTGTCAGACAACATGAATTTGTACTTATTACCTGTGCAATTCTTGTGGAATAGACTGTATTTTCTAGTTTGGGGGGTTTTGTGTTGGGTTTTTTTTTATAAAAACATCTTTCTGGAATCTAATTTCTCTGTGAGTTGTTGAAATCTCTAGGAAAAAAAGTTATCAATTGTTGAAACATGTAATTCTTTTCTAATAAAAAAACCTCAACCAAGCAAAAACCCAAACCCCAAACTTTTTTCCTTTGTAGTTTTCATAAAGGTTGTACATTAAAAAAAATATAAAAAATAGCATGAATGTCATTTTCCCAATTTAAATATTGAATATGCATGAAAAATCAGTAAAAGTAGAAATATATGTGTTAGTAGGAGGGCTTTTTTGGCCAGAATTAGTTAAATGAGTGCAAACACAGCTAATCCATAAATAGTACTTAAAGGCAAGCCTAGCAGTAGTAATGCACATTAATCAGGAGTTAGAGAAAAGAATTAAGAATAGAGTGGAATTGTACCAGATCTTATTAATGAATCTATTGATTACAGTTCAGGGATCATGAGAAATCTCTGAATTAGTAATGATCTACAACCTGTGCTCATACTAAACATCTAGAAAACAGAACTGACCAACGTACGAACTTTATTGTATCTGTCTTTTTAATTTGTTCTTCATATAAACTGCAGCTGAAGAGACAATGAAAGTTATAGCACTGAACTATAAAATAACCAAGAAATAATTAACCATTCCTAAGGTAGGTCTGATGTATTACTGGTATCACAAAATTAAAAAAAAAGAAAATGTGCTCACAGGAGGGATTTTTCCCTGGCAAATATAATGTGTAAGTTACACTCTTGAGAGGTAAAGGCAGATTTGTAAATCCTTGAAGGAAAATAATTGGTTAAAAATGTTAAATTATTTAACACAGCAACAAAGAAGCTTTTTATAACATGCGCAGATAATGATATCTAAAATAAAAGAGGGCTGGAGAGAGTGGAAACAGCTGAAACAATAAACACTTTCCTCAAAATAGTCAGGTATCTGACACTAACTTTTTCAATTACTTTAATTTACAGCTGCTCAGATCCTGTAGTTACAGTGGACTGTGTAGCTGTATTTGCATTCCCTAGCTCTTGGCATATCATTTCCAGTGAGCAAAAGATAAGAAGATCCTGCATGTGTCCAGTAATAACTGCCTCATAAACAACTGTTTTGCAACTGAATGCTATTATTATAAGGAAACATTGCTATGCATTTCATATTCTCCTTATCAGATATTTTTTCCCATGCCTTTTAATAATACGTACTGTGGATTGTAAGGGTCATGAAAATCCTAGGCTCATAGCCTCGAGAAGAAAAAAAAAAAGATAACATAGATAAAGCTTCTAAATATCAAATGTGTAAAGTGCCAGCCCCCCCTTTTTTCTTGAAGCCTAGGAGAGAGAAATGTTAACATGGGCTAAGACCCATAAATAGCTTTGCAGCCTTTAAAGATGGTTAAAGGTAAGCACAAGAAATGAAGCTCTAAAATACGTTGTCAGGAGCCTACAGGCATCCCAATGTTTCAGAAATTTGTCAGCTGTCATCAAATTTATCAGCTGGCTAATGTGACATCTTCAGACCAGCCACAAAGTATGCCATTAGTACCTACTGCAGACATTATTCTCATGGATCCTGGTGTTTCATGGAAAAAAGATTTATAGTAACTGTTCACATACATGAAAACATGCTCAGCATTATTAATTGGTCCTGACACGAGCAGTGTTTTTGCTGTATACAACTGAGCAAAAAGTCTTACTTCGTGCAAAGCTTTCATCAAATTATCTACCAGTGAAAGCTGACAAGCTGATTGAAAATGTCAGAGGAAGGGGAAGGTGATATATAACAGCACAATTTTCATTGCACAAAGCAGTATTTTTAGCCTTTACAATTTGTACTGAAACTCATTATTCTTCTCCATTATGGGCAAGGGGGAAACTGTGTAAGTGCCCAAGTCTGTGACTTCTCTAATTTTAAATCTAGCTCAAATGACTGCTTTCTGCAGGGAGATGACTAAATGATATACAGCCGCTCACCAGGCATTTGTCTCTTGTTCACATTCAGGGAAAGCTATCAAGAATTAAACTCTGTGCAGTCATTACACTGGTGGGAATGTTAAAGCCGGGACTGTGCTACATTAGACGCAGCATAATGAAGGATGTTGCATTGCAGTCGGACTACAATTGATGTCACCGGACAGCTGCCTGTGTCACAGAGAGAGCTATAGCACTGTAATTCGGTACCTGCTCTAGTTTGAACACTTCTTGACACAACATAATCACTTGCCATCCGTGTGGCCTCCTTGTGAGAATCCAAACAGGCTGATGGGTTTTTATCACAGCAGGAATTTATTGAACTGCCTGGACACACCTGTGTACAAAATGATCTAACCGTACTCATTATATGCACACAAATGAGAAAATGATACTAACAGCTGATGGGAACACGTAAAATCATTTGAGAAAACTGTTACATGTAAGATTTTTTAATTTTTTTTATTTTTTAAGTTAAAGTAGATAAGTGGTAAATTCAATCAGGTAAAATCAAATCATTCACTGACCTTGTTTTTGTTAGTTGTTGTTGATGATGATGAAGATAATAATTATTATTATTATTAAACTACTTTATATCTGTGTTAGGAAGAAGAAAAACCCAGATCAAGAAATTTCAGTCAAGTTTTTTCTTGACCTGGTATTTCTTATTGTACCAGGCAATGAAGCACATATATGAATTCTCTATTTAACAAGGAATTTCTACCTATAACAGACACCTTCAATTTAAAATAAATATATAAAAAATAATAAAGTCTAAATATTATTTCAAAGTAAATATAACTAATTTCTTCTTTATTTCAAAGAGTCACTTATTTGCAGTATTTGCATTAAACCCCCATCATAGTAAGACTGTACTTAGACAAAGAAAGTAGTAGTTTTGACTTTGCAGCACTTTTCAGGAGATAATCCACTAAAGCCACAGGACCACAGAGGATAAAGAAGTATCTGACCCAGGATCACACAGGAACCAAGTCCTGTACCTGACTTTCAGTTTAGTGAACTATTTGCTAGACTGTGCATGAAAAAAATCCCAGGCTTTGCTTAGAAGCAAGAAACATTAGAGGTCACAGCATACAGTGACAAAGGTCTTCACTCTTGCATGCCTCTGTGTGTTTCGTTAGCAGAAAGTGCATTTTGCCTCAAGTTCCTCACTTTCAATGCAAAGTGAACTGAGATATGTTT
Organism: Burhinus oedicnemus; assembly: GCA_008921705.1. Classification (NCBI taxonomy): domain Eukaryota; kingdom Metazoa; phylum Chordata; class Aves; order Charadriiformes; family Burhinidae; genus Burhinus; species Burhinus oedicnemus. The sequence continues at coordinate 3,192,808 of VFFE01007237.1, read as the reverse complement.
GTTACTCAACTGCAGAAACAAAAATGTTTTTGTGTGAATTGTACCAAGGGAAAAAAGAAACTTGCTACTTTCTCCCCCCTACTACTTCTATATTTTAGGGTTGAGGCAATTCAGAAAAATGAAACAAAAAATACCCAACTTTTTTCCTGAAAAACATCTACGGGTGAAGATTAGCAGCATATACAAAACATGTTCACTACTTATTAAAAGGAAAATAAAACTACAAAGGTCTAAGTCACACTAGAAATAAACTGCAACAAATTCCTTAGAAACCAATAAATTCCCATTAGAAACACGAAAGTGTTTTGGCAAGGAACAGAACCACCTGTCTTGTTTCTCCAGGGTAAGAGACCATTAAGATTCAAAATTGTCAAAATTCAAAAGTGCAAGTGAAAACTTGCACTTGGGACCTTCTGGTTTGTAAGTGTAAATGTAAAAACATGTGTTTTCCACTGGATGATCTGAGACTGTAGATGGGAACTTTACTAGCTGTTTACTTGATGTTTATTCAATGCTAACAGCATTATTTGATAATTTCATAGAAAGACTGGGACTCAAACTTTTGTCTATTGCCTCTATACATAAATGGACCACTTAAATACAAAAAAAACCCAACCAAAACCACTGAATTACAGGGCAACAACTAAGGATGTGTAACCTCTTATCTTGCAAAGGTAGAACTGAAGTTCTCTGCGTCGGTAGCCAGCGGTCACTCTGTGGACTGCAGTCCACATGACAGGGGCCAGCAACTCCATCTCAGGAAAGGCAATACAAAATTTACAGTCTTGCAAGCCAGATACTCACTGGGCTTTACTTCTACGCAAAAAAACCCTCTGAATCATGAAATGGAAATTTGGTTTGTGTTACTGTGCAGCTCCAGGAAGCTTAGTGAGAAAACCCGAACTTTCCCTTTGACTTTCTCTCCCTTTTCTCAGTCCATTGGCAACATTAAACTCAAAAGAGCTTTGCAGTCCCTGCCACCTCAGCAGCCAGTCCAGGCCCTTAGAATAACTCTAGCCTGAGTCATTGAGGAGAGTGGGTGGAGTAACAGGACGTTGGTTGCACCTATCCCGGTTCTGTGCTCATCCTCCAAACATGGTCAGCTGTACACAAAATGTGGAGATGATATCCTAAAAGCTATTTAGAACTTCGTGGAAATTTTATACCGCATACACATGTTCTCTAACAGCAGTCTGTGGTTAACTGAAATGTGTAAGTGGAATTAAGTACTATGGCATTACATTAAATATTTGGCTGAAAGATGAGCTTGGCCCATTATAATGGATGGACTTGGATGTAACATGAGAAGAAATGAAGACTCCAGAATAGTAAAGTCCACGATTTTTCCAAAATCTACAGCACATGATTATTCTTGAGGTAGCATATCTGCTCAAAGCACTATCATTATGAAGAATGTATCATTCTGTCATGTATTTACAAAATTGTCTCTTGCATATTCTGAGGCAAGCAAGTGTCCTTGTCTTGCTAGGATACTAGTATGAGCAAACAGAGAAGCAATACACCAGGCCCACCCACATCTACTTCATTTTGTGTTTTCACCAGCACTAAAAAGAAGCTTTGCAGAATGTTGAAAACTACTTTCCACTCTCAGTTTTGTCCTTTTTATTCCATAGCATACATTGTTATTCTACTCCTGCCTGAAGCCTCATACAAGTTGTACTTGCGACTTCATTAAGATTGCTATAAAAAACTAGAAAAAGGACATGGGACAGGTATACTCCAAAAACAGATGGCAAAATTGTATTGTAAATTCTGTGCCTGGTGGTGCCTGATTGTTCAAAAGTTCGTAAGAAAATTGTTTCCTCAGTGGAAAGAAAGAGGTCAGGATCTGAAAGTCAACTTGATACCTAATCAAGAAAAAGAACAAGATCACTAGTAATAAAGTTTCTGCAGGTCAAGTGTTTCCTTGGGCTACATCTATGGAAGCTGACTATTCCCAAAATAGACTTTAAATTACATCTTTACAATTTTATTATCTTTAGGATGGTAGCATCGGAGGGTGTAATTTGAAGAGAAATCAGTTTGATAAAGAACACTGAAAATAAGGATGCTGAGTTCTGATGACTATATACAAAATAAAATATAATCTAATTCAATTTTAGATTCATGTTGATTAAAAAACATCAGAGAAAAGTTTGGTAAAAATATGCCACTAAAGTATGTAGGAGCATATAAAGAAGTAAACATAAAAGCAAGTTCAATGACTTTTTTTAATATAGTCATTTCAGGACTGAACTGCATATTGAGGGAAAAGAAGGGCTTTTTATTTTCCCTCTGTTGTTCGTCCTTTGCCCCAAGTGCTGGTCAAAGATTTCTCAAAGATATTGTTACTTATCGGTGGCAGACTAAACACTAATATTAAAGGACAGTCTTCCAAACAAGATTTGTAAGGTACAGGAAGGTATTCACACCGGGGGTTGTAATATGTGATGTTTTTTTAATCATCAGCATATTTTAATGATGATAGAAGTGTGATGAAAAAAAGGATCCTAGTTTAGAAAAAGAGGACCACACAAACAAAAGCAGGGAATTCTGAATGTTATTTTATGATGCAGATGAAGCTGAACATGAAAAAGAAAGAATTAGTAGAAAACAAAAAAACTAAACAACAGCTAAGTTAGAAGAAAAGAATGAGGTGTGCAAAAACTAGACTGCTGCCTAAGAACTATAAACAAAATTTCTCTCCATTAATAAAAAAAGAAAATGAGACCAGCATCAGGAAGACAAAAGTAGGAAAATAAAAAAGTAAGAAAAATAATAGTATATGTCTGGAACAAAAAGGAAGTTACTTGAAAAGACTAATAACACGATGGTAAAAAGTGTCAAAGACAAACCTTCTTGGGCAAGTGGTAATTCAGCAGCATTTGTTCTCTATCTTGGAATTCTCTGGCAGCAACTGGCATCCTTTAAGAAACCTTTCTGCTATCTCTAGGTTCATTGAAAAAGCAATCGGTATATTGGTTTTGCTAACTCTGTCTCAGCAGGGTTTTCTTTTAAGACATTGTCAATGAACTCTCAATGAGAATGAAAACTTTAAAAATTGTCATTTTTTTTCTAATTTTTCCTGTTTATCATGGGGGTTTTTAGGGACTTGCTTGACAGTCTTATTCTAAAACAAGTCCAAAGACTATTTTAACTATCTTACTAACTTATTACTTTGCTTATAGAATTAAAACTATACAATCAAGCGAAATCACTGTTTCTCAGTACAAATTTGCTTATTCTATCCAAGCTAAGAAGCTATTTTTTATATCTATCTATCTATCTATCTATCTATCTATCTATCTATCTATCTATCTCAAATCATACTAGCACATGGATAAAGTTACTGGATACGTTCAAACTTCCAGGCTGAACAAAATAACCACAAGCCAGACCTGAAGCATAAATGTATCTCCCCATAAGAAGTGAAATATCAAATAATTATTCCATTTCGGTTAATCATCTTCCAGTAGAGTTTAGAATTTTTTCCTGACCTAATTAAAAATTACTCCATCTACAATTCAAATCTATGTCAATTCATTAACGATCTACTACAAATGCAACAAATAGAAGGAAAAAAAAAATCAGTTCCCTAAAATACAGATTCCACTCAACAAAGAACTGAAAAAAGGAAAATGTGAGGAATGCGGTACTAAAGACTATTTAGGTATTGCAAATATTTTCATACTTTTGAGAGCTACCTTGTCATAAATTGTGTAAAGGTACCTTCTGACTAGAAGCATCATAGGTAAAGGACAATGTCTTTCTAAAAGTCTTTTTACACATTAGGCAGTAAGAATGATTCTTCAAAGGAAGTAAAATTCTTCTGTCTTTCTAAAATGCCTCAGAGTTCAGACTTGATCCCTCATTACACTGCAGCAAGTTTTCTTCACTGGCTTTTTGGGACTCAGAATGACTATTATTAGCTCTCAATTAAGACAAGTAACATGAAGACAACCACTCTTGGCAACAAGCTTAGCCTCCATTTTGATGCATATACTACACTTCATAGAATAACTACTTCTTGATATGTCCTAAATTAAAAAACATGGGTGACAATAGTGTATTAAAAAAAAAAAGAAACAACTTTTTCCTAAGATTTTTTTTTTTAGATAAAATCAGCCCCATTTACCTTTAAGGAGAACGGCAGCATTAAAATTCTACCCTGGCTATCCTACTGGAATTGCCAGTCAAGCTTGAAACCATCAGTAAGTATCTGAGGACACAAGTATCTTCCCCAGTGGTCTGAAGGGAAGGATTCTTCATGCAGACTGGAGGGAGAGCAGGATGTTCTGTCTAACAGCACTCTACATTTAGTAGACTTTCTTGACCTCTCAAAATTAAAAACAGAAAAGACAAAACTATAGCAAGCAAATCATCTGAACAATAAAAACAAAAAAATACCCTTTAATTACTTATCAGTTGACTAAGATTTCAGTGAGATTTGGAGGAGATAATACTTCTAGCAAACTAGTAGAACTTTTAAGAGTACTAAGATCCTGGAGAGGTTTGAATAGCAGTGGCAATGGTTTAGTAACAATAGGCTGGATTTCAAAAGGAAATATAAATGTATTCAGAGTATAGAAAATTAATAAGCATGCTGTAAAATGGCTATTTGATAAATTACTAATGATAAAGAACTTCAAAGTTATAATTTTTATAGATCTTCTTGATTTCTTTTATATTGAATGTACATAATTTATTCTTAGATTTCATTGGTAATTATTTGATGTCTTTTTTATGCAGCAATACCATAAAGAATTCACAAATCTTGACAGCTCTGGTACTTTTCCACTTTTAACTTTTCTGAAGAAACCAGAGTTTAGCATTTCATTTTCCACTTTCTCTTACAAAGTGAAATAGCTTTTACAATATATACCACAGCAGACATATTTTAAAATAACTGTCTAAAAACCCCTGAAAGAATTAAGGATTTCTGCTCCTATTTGGAAAAAGTTCTTTGCTATTACACATAAACATTTTAACAAACAACACTTAGATGGAGATTAAAGAATTGAGATTACATGGAAACAATAGGCAGAGAACATATAATCAATTTTGTGATTGAAGGATGGGTATGCAGTTTGTGGATGGATCAGCATGCCACATGATCTGAGCTCAAGCACAGCATTGCTTGTGTTGTGGGCCAACCTGGCTTCTGAACTGCCTTAGCTACCTTCGCAGGTTGGTGGTGATACCTGCCTAACTTCCTCTGGCTAGAACCAGCTACAGCTGGGAACTTGAAACTGTTTAGTCTGAAACCAGATCATGCGTCGCTGAGTGGCACTAAAACCCCATCAAAGATTTTTGATCTCTAGCATGACTGTAGAAAGGCTAATATATGTAAGACTAAATTAGACCTTTTTAATTAAAATTCTCACTAAAATTTTTATTGCTCAATATTTGATGTAACCCCTTTATACCACTGCTCATAACTCAATGGCAATAGAATTAGTACGGCCTACAATGAGCACCAAACTTCTGTCAACTCAAGAGATAGCAACAATAGAACTTTGTTTTTCATATAATCCTTTCCAAGTTTTGAGGATGAGACATTGCCTCTACAGCCTTTTCTGATGCCAATGAGCTCTTTCATTTATCTTTGATCATTGAAAGATTGACTCCTCCCATACCAGCTCTCAAACTACGAAGCACAGCTTCTGAAGATATGCACCATGATGGTGAAGGGCAATTGCTGGGGAATGCCAAAACCTTACTGTATAAGGATTTTCTCATAGTTAAGTGAACTTGCACGCAAGATGAAAATAACAAGTGAATAAGGATTACTGATAGACACTATTTCCAGAGAAAATGGAATAGAAGGTTTAAAAAGTGCACCTATATTAAGTATGAAGAACTTCCTTGGATGTTTCTATATGTTTATCTCTAATTAAGCTGAAATTCTCTTAAGATTCAGGTGAGAGAAGGGGTAAGTAAAGGCTTCCAACACATGCAGAGACCTTTCTTCCATCTTTTGCCAATACAGTCTTCTAGTGTGATTTATTCTGGTTTATGAAAGCTTTTTTCTTCTGTATTTATACAGTAACATTACTATGACTTTCAGAAAGGGTTAAGATTATATCTTTTCCTCTCCTTTTTGTGAGAGTTTTGATTAGAATTTTGTCTTCACACTTACTTAATACGTGTCTCATTTCAGCCTGTTTTCTCCCTTCTGAAAATACGCTGTGTATTTATGTTTTTTTCAAAATAAGGTTTCTAATTGTTTTATGAGAAAGAATTTGTGTGTGTGAATGAATCTCAGAAAGATAACACATGAAACTAAAGATGTTAATATTCAGAAATGCATGCTAGGTTGAAAGAGATAACCACTTATTTCTGTGTAAACTTAGTTTTACATGATCCTGCCAGATTTGGGACACTGCCTTGGTTTCAGTATATCTTATAATGCAACTTCATATTACTCAAAGACACGTTAGAGCTGTTAGAGTTAGAATACAGAGATCACAGTACCATGTCCATAGCTGTAGACTATTAAATCTCTCCAGATTCAGTGCTAGTGACTCAGGTGACAGCACATTAAAGCAACAAGAGCAAGCGATACAAGGTAATACAACCTCAATACCATGAAATATCAAACCTAAAACTGCTGTAAATTTTGGTGTCATTTTGATGAGGCCAGAATTTATCTTGTCAGCAAGAGACAGAGGCAGCCATTCTGTTTTACAAAGAATTGAGTATTTATCTAATTCGCCAGAATAGTACAGAAGAATCTAAACCGACACAATTTTCTGTTTCATCAGGCTGCAGTGATTTCACTGGAGTTTGTTGGCAGACATATAGATACAGACCTCTGGGAGCTCGTGCAGTTAGTCTTAGTCTAGAGAGGATTTTCTCCAGTCCTGTTCCCAAGACAGGTAGCTGCTGATGACTGAAGAGGATTCAGTGCCAGTCATTTGTTCCACTCAAGACTTTATGTCTGTGGTTAGTTTTTGTTCTGCATCAAGACACATGTTTCATCTAGCTTGACGGGCTTCTCAGGTTTGTACAGAAGTATTATTTAGAATTTATTTTGTTGCTTGGATTCCCTTTATTAACCTTCTGGGTTGTCTCAAAGGACCAGATTCACAAAAAGATGCAATCAACTAACCATTTGACGTGGTACTGCTTAATGTTTACCTTTTTGGTTCCTGGCACAGAACCCCAAGTCTCTTTGCAGGTAAATGCTTTATGAATGCCCCAAGTCAACTGGCTGAAGAATCACAGTTGCCATTGAGGAGGCTCAGTGCAAAGTTCACCTCCTGTCTCATGTTGTCTAAACCATGAAGCAGTGGTCTGAGGCTGAACACTAGAAAGCCATTTTGATTCACTTTCGCATTCAGCACTGTTACCCTTAACTCAGGTATTTTTAATAGATGAAAACATCAGTGTTTAATCCATAAAGAAAAGTAGTTTTTGGTAACACAAATTCAAACCAGAATCTGCAGCAACTGACAGAAAAGGTGCTGGTTTTAAAACTCTTCAACACAACCCACCGAGATCAGATACTGAAGAACTGTTTGCTTGCTCCCTACTTAATATTGTTTCAAATGCTATAATAAAACACAAGAGAACTATAAGGCCTTGTGAGAGCACAGAAGCAGCTGTCTGCATACAGCTGCACTGATGGGGCTTTTACCAGGACTACCTGTTGGAAGAAATCCCAGTTTGCCAGCCATCTCCCTTAAAATGAGGACTGTCTGGTTCCAAACTGTATTTGTAACTTTTTTACTCATATCATCAGCTACTTTGTAGCATGCTTTCTTTGCCCTTACTGCAGATTCAAATTGGAAAGACCAGTTTCTGTTGCAGCTTTAGATGTAGCTTCTGTAGATCCAGAGTTGTTCCGTTACCTATCCCCCACCCCAAGAATACGGCTAATACAACAGCTCATGAGAAATTGTTGATGAAAAGGTTGATACAGCAGTTAAGTGACTTTCTGTGGCTACCCGAAATGATTTTGCAGCTGTGGTAGAACGGAGAAGCTACAGCCATTCAGAAGCCTGTAGGAATGAGCAATGACAAAGGCTATATTCTGAACATACTGCTATTTCTCATATAAGCAGCTATCAGGATCATACCATTAAAACAGAAAGCCTTTGGTAGGTACAAGTTGCCAGTCACTATATTTTCAGAATTTCCAAATTTCCATTATAGACAGTTTTAGAGAGTGTTTTGTTGGTTTTTTTTAAGGCTACAGTGTGCATTAGGAAGTTGAAAAAGTAATAGCCAACACATTTATTAATAACCACCACATTCTGAGAGTGCTTTCCTCTCCTAAAACAAAGAAGGAAACACATTTTATTGTCACAAGAGGGTATAAAACTGTCTATAAGCCAAGCATCAAAAAACCATAAAAGTTATGTACCTTGCTTATAGCTCTATCTTTACTTTTTATTGTGATTGACTGCTTATCTCTTTTACTAACACATCTTTTTAAAACATTCCTATTGATCAAACTTTGCCTTCCCTTTCCCTCTTCTAATGACATTTGTTCTTTTCTTTCAATTTCTCTTTAATCATCGTCTCCTGGCTCTTTCTCATCACACTTATGAAATTTTCCCCCGTGTGCTTCTTGGATGTTAAATAGATTGATATTCTAAGGTTTTTATACAGTGAATGGTGCCGCTTTACTTGTATTAAATGCTTTACTGGACCTAGTCCTTGAAGAGTCAGAGGTCTGTGTTTGCACTTAGGTTCATTCCACAAAGCTCATGTGAGGTCAGGCACCAAAATATGTTCAGAAAACTTTGTTCAGAGATAATTGGTAGGATGATCAGAATATACAGGCACTTTTGATTTACTGCTGCTGAAAGTGGACTCTATCTGCCAGATCCCTTCCTGAAGAAAGGGGTCAGTGTCTGTATCAATTTACTTGGCAGGATTTTTTTTTTTTCTTTTTTTAAGAAGGGCAGTGCCAGTGGTACTGTAGTTGCTAGTTACTTTTCATATATTTGCTGAGTTTAGGAAAGCAGATTTCCATCTTTGTGAACTGAGAATAACTTCAGAAGCTTGAAGTTCTATCCCAGAACCAGACAGTAGCAAACTTTAGTGAGGAATCAAATCTCACTGGTGTGTGCTCAGCTGTAAACGCAAACCTGACTGTACCCAAGAGAGGAGAGGAAGAGGAATCATTACTTTTCTGCAGCGTGATGAGGTCTAGCCAGGGACCACAGCAGTGCTCAGTGCTGTTAAGTCCCTGGTACAAAAAGAAATCTACTATAGGCTTTTGATCAATCTGAAAAAGAGCAGTACTGAGAAGTGGACCAACCTGAAAGGGCCTACTTTGAAACACTTTTAAGGGTGATCAGACTGATTCATGACTGGAGGACATACTTAAAAAAACCACAACACATCTGTGATTTAGTACGTTCCTGCTATCTTCTAATGGGTAGATGTTGTTCAACACTAGCTGTATTTCTCTCTTTTTTAAAGAAGCTAGAAATGCTGCCATTCCCTTCCCCAGCTTCACAAAGTCTCACTTGTGTTCTGGTTTGAATCTTTTTTTTTTTTTTTTGAACTTTCATTTGAGGGGGACGGGAAGGAGGCACGAACATTTTTTTTGGTTTTATCTTCCAGAGCAAGAAGTCAGTTGCCCTAATTGTAATTTGTTATCCTGTATAAAGGCTGATTTTAATTACAACTTTATGTATAAATATCTGCATCAATAATGACTTTGCCTCTCTTTGCATTCTGAGATCTTAGATTTAAATCCCGCTCTTCCTGGGACATTGTTTTGCTCAAAGTAAAGGAGCTCATGACTCTCCTACCTTAAATGAAGACCTGGCAATGATGAAGAGAGTGACTGAAAATAACAGTCTGATCGTGAGAGCAAAGGACCAGAAGTCTAGGGCGAGAAAAGTATGATTCTGAGAAAAAGTTGCTGATAAACAGAATAATGCCGACCTCCATGAATTATATCCTATCCTGGCAGCAAGAACAAAAAAATTCATTTGTGTATTTATGTGTACACATACAGTTTACCTAGATTTATAATAGGAACAATGACTAAGGAGAAATTTGATCATAAACAGTGAGATATCCAGCATAAAACAGTTGCTAAACTCACTCCTACAGTGAATAATAATTTATACAGTGCAGTAAAAGTCACCCTGAGAAAAGAATAAACCTACACTTCCACTTTATTCTGTTTTTAAGACTGGATGTCCACTGTGAGTCTTCAACCTTCCAGCTAAAGGCTGAAATAACTCCCTCGAACCACATGGCTACATTTGTCCCTTCAGTTCTAGCAGGTCATGACAGCTTAAGTTTCTGAGCTGATGCTTGTTACACCAAGTGAACTGGAAATAATGTAGAAGGGTTTTGCAATATTAACTTACAGAGCAATAAAACGGTAAATGAGAGTCAATGTAGATAAGCGTGAAATGATGTTAGACACTAAGAATGTAAAGACAAGGAAACAAGAAAGATCTCATTAGGCTCGTGTACTGGTGATGTCCCCATACCATGAATACTGAATGGTCTGGTCCCCCATCTCATAGACTGTTGGTGTAGAACTGGAAAAGTAACAAAGAAGGACAATCACCTTCTTACTAAATAGAGTAGGAAGGATGGATGAATAGTATAAGAAAGGTCTAGAAAGCTATGGGTGACACGAGAAAGGTTAATGAAACATTCATCATTTTTCAACAGAAAAAACAGAGCCATTATCTTAAATCTATCTTGGCTGGTGAAGTCAAACTAACAGTAAATGCACTAGTTTCTTATAATTTCCACAATTTTTAATTTTTTAGGTCAATCTGTATTGTTCTGCTCTCCTAGGATTTGTTATGGTAAATATTAAAAATTGTCTTTGGGAAGACAAAAACCAAACATTATGTCCCACGTTGAATTAAAGCAATTCAGCAGTGTTTTATGCTTAATTAATTGCCCTGAGCCCATAGAAAAAGTGTGTTTACTTCTTTTTTTGAAAAACACACTTGCAGCTGCTAACTCGAAGCATAAACTTTATGACATGGCTTTGAACAATGGTACAGAGAAAAAAAAACCACCAAATCAACCATTTTTCCTCACCTGTGCAATTAAAAAGTTGCAGTCACTGATCTTTCTTTGAAAGCAATATTGCACTTGTATTCCAATAATTTTCTTGAAGCAGTTACCTGTGTACTCCTCAAGCTGAAGCAATAATGCCATATACTGCACTGAGAAGCCACAGTTCCAAAGAATGGAGAAGACAAACACTGCAGAAGTACTCGGAATCTGCGCAGTGATGGACACAGTGCAGTACATTAGGTCCATATCTGAACATTTTGCCTCCAAGTCTGCAGACTTAGAACATGCCCAGACAAGAGTCTTTGCCCAGGCATCCTCTCTGGTACATAAGGTTTACCACAATAGCCATGCCGTTTTCATCAGGACGTGCTCAAACTCCCTATAAGTTGTTCACGTTTACGATGCTATTACCATTGACTGGACCATGCTTTGGTCATGGACAGGTGCTGCACACTGACTGGTTACGCTTTGCGCATGCATTTTATTGGGTTCCCTAACATAAACCAAAGTTTACAACCAATAGGTAGGAAAAGGGGGAAAAAAGAGGTGATTTGTGTGCCACTGGCATTTGCTTCCCATGAGAACCCACCATAACGACGCCATCAGGATTTGCAGGAGCATGGCCATGAAAGCGACAGCACAAGAACAAGGGAAACATACCACCACTGTGCTTGTGCACACTGCTGGCTCATGCTCAGCGTGCAGCCCCCCAGGTTCTTCTCAACAGAGCTGCTGCCCAGCCAGCCAGTCCCCCATATCTTCCTCTAACAATAATGTAATTCCAGTGTTCCTACTTCACATACACCAGCACATTAAGTTCTTTGGCAGCACTACTTTTGCCTAAGTTTTTGCTGGTTTTGGCTTTCCCACAACCTTGTATTCCAACTCCCCCCCAACTACTCTAGCTACCTCTCTGTGAAACAATCAGCCTCATTTACACAGCCCTGGCTCCCTCTGTAATTTCACACTATTTTTAGCAAAACCCCCTCAACTTCAAGTCTTAATTTCAAATTACTTGTATCGTTATGAGTTTACCTCTCACAACTTTATCGCCTTTTCAAAGAAGAAGGATTTCCAGAAATCTCACTTCTGAAACATTCCTGGATATGCAAGAACTTGATCCCGAAACTCAAATACAATGCAGACCAACAGGTTCCACTATTTATTACACATAATTATTGTGTCTTTTGAGCTGTAACCACAGGTGTTAAACACATGTTTTCCACTCTGGTTAGATGTAATACTCTCACCTCACTTACAAAATCAGCAGAGTTTAGCAGCCTGCTTTAATATAGTTTATGCCAGTCTTGTGCATCATATCTCACAGACGCTTAGACAACTGATCCTCTGAGATGGGTGCCTCATTAGTTGACTGGTTAAATCCTGAATAAATATTCTATACTTACAGTCATAATAATGGTCTCTCTGCCACAGGAGAGGGACATAAGAATTTTAACAATTTGTGTACATCAACTCAGTTTCTACTGTATATCTTTGCAACCAGAAAATTGTTGACCAAGGTGCTGCAGCTGCAATATTTCAGATGTTGCTCAGCATCGTTATGACACACTTTTCTCTATGAATACTATTCTTCATTGTAGCAAGTGTAAGCTAGCTGAGTGTGACGTGGTAATAAAGAATATTCAGGGCAGTATGCAACCTTATGTCCACTGCCTGCATGGAACAATGTCTAACTTCCCAGAAGGAATCAAAGGCACAAATCCCTCAAACTCCCCTGTTCACCTCGCCTCTTTCTGTGCCTAAGCAATAGCATGGCTATACTCCAGTACATTAAACTTTAATTTTTTTTTTTTTAAATTGTAGGATGTACTCTGAGAAAAAAAATGGTGAACTGACATCTATGACTTGGATTAACAGAGCTGCCACATGCCTTATATGAAGTAGATTTTAAAAGTTTGAAAAAATTTCGTAAATACAGTTCAACTTGCATTCCTTTTCGAATACTGCTGGAAATAAAAACTTTTTTTTTTAAACCTATGCAATTACTAAAATACAGAATGGCTCAGTTTTCAGAAGTTTAAATCTACAAAGCATTCTTACACAGGCATACTAGCAAGTTTACTTATGTTTGAAAATACTTTTCATGTCACATGCTGTAAATTATCACATATTAGTTGATGCTCATTTACGTTATACAGATACCGAGATCTACTAGAGGGGTAAACATCACCTCAGATAGGTTAAAAGAACAGTAAAAACTTGAATTGCCTGAGTATTTGTTTTCTAATTAATACTGCTATTGTGAAAGGGGAGAAAGAACGCTATTGCTTGCAATTGCAATTTCTGTTTTAAGCAACCAACAAACAACAGGGTTCAGAGAATGTGATATTATAGCTGTAAGAAGGGAAGTTTGTTTCCTTCTTCTCTTGTAAAAATATGGTAAAAATGAGGTCAGCATATATTAAAGGTTTTTTGTGTTCTTTGGTTTCTATTAAAAAGTAGATGTTACTGCTGGACAAGTTAAGAAGTCATAAAAAACCAAAAGAAGCCTTTGCAATCTCATGTTCTTTTTTATAGAATTTTACTGTGTCAAACAATGCAATTTATTGTCAACTAAGACTGAAATGTTCTTAATTCTTTCTTATTCGTATACCATATTTCAGGCAGTGATTTGAAAGCTGAATAACTAAATCTCCTTGGAAATATGTAAACAGTTGAAATGCAAAACGAAAAAAACCCACCTTGTATCACGGGTCAGTGTGAAATAGGTATCGGTGACTGGCTGGCTGACCACTTTTAAGCAATCCTATTGTCTCTATTCAAATTGAACATTACACAAGTAGAAATCTCAAAATATTATCAAAAAATTTACTAAATTGTTAACAGCTCTACTCAGGTGCAGTCACTATGCTTTTTTCAAACAGTATGCATATGAGTGAATTTTTTGATTGTCTGGATGTTTGCACAAATGAGTTTATCCTTTATACACCCATATATCAGTACAAACAGAATCTGACTATTTATACAAATATTCTCTGATCAAGTTCTACTATTATATCCACTGACTTTCCATAAAGTCAATGGATATTAATAAAGCAAAATACGAACATACTTTCTGCTGGATCTCAAGGTTAGAGGATACATATCAATATTTCATAGTTCTGAAACTAACTGCTGTGCCTCTTACAACAATCTCAATATGTGGCAGGGCTCTTTTTTTTTTTTTTTTTAAGTTGTTGACAATAACATTTCAATCTCAGGGGAGAATAGTTTTGTTTGGCATTTTACAGTTACATTTTTGAAGCATTATCGCACAGAGAAAAAGATGGCATCACTCACATCCTGATGCTAAAATGTACTACAAAGCAAAAGCCAATTCAGCTGACTCCTGAAGGAGGATCGCTTGTTTATTTGCAATAGGGGCATCATTTCATCAGTATCAGAAATGATGGGATTTTAAGACACACCATACTGTGAATAAATTGATTAACTTTTGATCAAAGAGTTGTAGCAGAAGACAAAGAGATTCAGTTAAAAAAAAAAAAAAAAAAACAAGTAGAAGAGGGATGGAGAAGAAAATATAACCAAATTTTCAGACCTGTGTTGCAAGGATCTTAAAGGAAGTGACTAAGTATTAGAAAGAAAGATTAAGTTTGAAAGTCTTCTTTAAAGTAGAAGAAAAACTAAAAAAAAAATTGTTACTGTAAAAGCGCCAGATATGTTGGCATTTCAACGTAAAATAAATCAATTATTGAATTGCAGTAAGACAGATGAGCCAAAAATGGTTTGTTCTTGTTTTTTTTGTTTAACATTGGTTTATGACGACCAATCAAGAATTCTGTCAGAATGGGGATGGAACTCCAAATTCTGTCACAGGAAACATGACAACAGCCTTATTGTTTGACTTCAGAAGTCCCCATTCTCCAGAAGTATTTAAAATGAATGACTGTAGAAAGATAAGAACAAATCAAACATATGAGTGTCTCTGCTAGTCATCTATTATTCTTCAGCTCAGATGTAGCTTTGATGGCTTTCACACTAATAATGTGAATATTCCTCTCTGATCATTCCTGATTGTATCATATCTCTTTAAAAAGAGATAGGAAGACCAAAACTGCACACAATATTAAAGATATGAAGATCTGTGCTGTATCTTTGTTGCTATAGAATCCCCCATTTACTTAATAATTCCTAACACTTGATTTGGGATTATTTTATGATTGCTCAGCACTGAGCTGACACTTTCATACAAGTATCAGGCATGAACCCCAAACACTGCTCCTTAGTCTGTCACTGTAAACCGAGTCAGGATTTTTTAATCTTCCTTCTGTGCCTGTGCACCACTTCAGACATTTGCTGAATTTTATTATACCATTTTATAACACAGTCCCACAGTGTCATAAGGCTCTTTCTTCTACAGTTCATCAACTGACTAACTTGATTTCTTCAGTGAACTGTTTTTCATTGCACTGATTATTCCATTTTCAGGGCATTAAAAAAACTTACCAGCTTGTAGAATTTCACTGCTGATCTCCAGCCGCAACAAACACTTAATGTTTTACGGTTTCCTACCCTTTAGCTGCTCAGTTTCCCTAAAAGCGCATTTTAGGGGACTCCGCAGCAGCCTTTTGGAAATTTATGAAGCTTCCATCAATCCCTTATCCACATGACAGTTAACTCTTCCAAGTCTTCCAATAGATTTTAGGGTACAATTTCTCTTTAAAAAAACCCAAACGTGTGGACAGTTCTCAACTAGGCCATATTTAGCTGCATATTCACCAATTCTATTCTTAAATATTATTTCTATTACCTTACCTAATAAAGCAAGACATCAGTTATACGGCCTGTAGTTTCCTGGAGCTCTCCTAAAACCTTTTCTGGCATCGCAGTAATGTCTTGCCTAAAATTGACTTGGCATTGAAAACACAAAAAATTTCTAATGTTCATTTTCTCAGTTTATTCAACTATCATTGACACAGTTTGTTTTCCAAAATGATCTTTTGAAGACTCACACTCAAAGAAGGGATCCAGCCTAAACGCTTCTGAAGACAAAATAAAAAGTGTAAAGATGTAAAGAGTGATTTCAGTTTCTCTGTAATGGCCCTGGCTTCTCCATTACTCCTTTTCTACCTTTATCCATCAACCTTATGGACTTGTTTACTGACATCCTGCACTTGAAATACAGAAGAAAAAGGTGTAATTAGATTAGACATATTTTGCTAGTTGCTTTTCAAAGCCTCTTTGACCTGCTTCATGTTTTTATGTTTAGCCTGCTGGAGTTCCAGAATTTATCGTCTTTAATTTTCTTCATTCAGACACTATTTAGCCATACCAGTTTCCTCTAGCACATTTTGTAGACTGTTTCTAAGTACTCTGCAATCTCTATCATTGCTGATTTTGGGTTGTAGAAAAAAGCACTAAGTAATCTGAGAGGAAAGCACCCAACTTTCTAGTCCTGCTATTAGAACAGCCAGAAGAACAGACTACCGTTTCCCATCCCTGCTTCCAGGGCTGTTTCCACAAATTATTAACAGATTTTAAATGTGAATGTGAATAAGTTAAAAAACAGGCACAGGAGAGATGTAGCTGATTAGGTTCTTATTCTTCTCCTTTCCCTGGTATATTCCAACATGTTGTACTGAATAGGAAATACTAAATGCTTGTATTCTTTTTAGGTGCAATTTTATATCTTGACAGTCTGTGATACTTGATACCTGCCAAATATAAAGTGATAGGAGGTTAAATCAACACCATGAGACACCACAGTTGTATGCTTTTTAAACAATAAAACACTAGGCAGACTAGCTAATTTGCAGACTGGGCTTTGATCACATTGAGAAGAAGAAAGTTATATGTAACGTGACAAGTAAGTTACAAATCCTGGCAGTAAAAAGGAGACTTCCATTTGCTCTGCAAATACTTGGAAGGTGTGTGTGTTTAATTTTGTTTTAATTTCATATTCAACTGCCTTGCTTAGAATATTCAATAAATACACCTTATATTAAGCTTACTGTTTCTTAAATCATAATTTTTTCTGTATTAGAAAACAGTATACAAACTAGAAAGCTATCCTGATGATAAGTTTAAATTTCAAGGAACTGTTATTACCTTTGCAGAAGCCCTGACTAGCTTTGCACTTTCTAAGTCAGATATAGCACATACTTACTTCCAAACATTTTCGGATTCAGTAAGAATTCAGTAACTAAGTCAAGAGGGTTTGTCTTTTATTAAATGAAACTTTCTAATACATTTCTAAGAGTATTTTTAAACCATGCATTTGTGCTTAGGTCACTGCCAGGGGCTTCAGCAATTCAGAAAATCTTTACACTGCTACTATTTGCTTTTTTTCTGTTAAATTTAAGTGTTGAAGAGAAATAAGTTCAGCAGTGAGGGCTGGTATCTTGCCTACAAACAAAAAAGTTACTAATGATTCTCATGAGGATATTCTTCCTTTTCTTAAACAAACTCAAAGAGAAAACAGTTCAGAATGAATTATATTTTTGTTATGTAGCCTATATTTCTAATCAGCTTCATAATCGTCATATAATCACATATTCAGGGACAATTTCTTTTCTTCTGTTTCCTACATTGGCAGGAAAGAGCTTAACTTTCTGGCATTGTGGTTAGTATACTCAGAAGACTGGATTTAAAGTTGGGGACATGAAAGATGTGAGTACCAAGTAAAGAAACCAAGAAACTACAGGACTAGATCATCCTAATTTGAAAGGTAAGTTCAAAAGAATCTGAAGAAAACTGTATCACCAGTATCTGCAAGTATCTTGTATTGATTTAAGTGGAAAAAGCTGAATTTCCTAGTTTTAGATCAAGAAAGATGGTGACATTGTCAATAGATGTTGCTAGCTGACAGGTAAATCCCTATTCAGTGGAAAGCAAAGACAACTCTTGGACTAGACAAAAGATATGTATGTGTTTGATAAATCCATCTACAGAAATTTGTTTCAAAGAATGATGCTAAAACCTCATCCATGTTTCACAAACAATTCCTCCCCATCCCCAGGTTACAATATTCTTTTTAACTCTCGTAACATATGAAATCTAATTTAAAGTCTAGCAAAGAACAGAGTTTAAGATGCTAATAATAAGTATTTTCTTAATGGACCTACACCTATGCACATACATTTTTTGGGTCTCTTTAGTTTTCGAAATGGAAATCTTAGGAGACCAAAAGTTAACATGTAAAAAGCCTTCATTACTACCTGAATCAATCATACCCCTCATGCTAGTCACTGCAAATTTTAGAACACATGGTAACGTGACATACAAGTTTATTGCAGTGTTCAGAAGTTTTATTCAGTTGTAGACTCAGGTTGTGTATTTGGAGTGTAATTGAAATTATACTTCCACTGAAAAAAAATTTTTACTCTTAAATAAAATAAAATCCAGTGTGATTGTAATAATCAGATAGAAAACTTCCTGCCCTTCCTCAAAAAGTTACAATGGTATTTAAATTAATCAGCAGGGGTTTTTGTTCGGTTTTATTTTTAAATTTAGAAGTGTGCTTTAGCTGTGAACCTGAAGTCTGTTAAGCTAATTTCAATAAAAATTTCAAGAAACAGAAAGCAAAAGGGATAGGGACAGTCCCACACTATTCAAAGGCAGTTTATTCTGAAAAGTTGCTCAGTGTAACTCCTTGGTTTTCCCCATCTCATTTCAAAATTTTAATTTCTCAGTCTAGGAAATTCTAACTAGGGTCTGAAGGAGGGGAAAAAAAAGAAGTTGAGTTCTCATGAAGTGTTTAACAATTTGCCACTTTCAAGCCCTTTAATGGCATTACTGCAAAACTAAGGCAGTGGGACTGGCTGTATCCACCCATCAACTTTCTGTGTTGATGAGCAGAACAGAAATCAACGTCCTTTACAGTCAGAGTAGAAGTATAATTTAATGCATAATCTGAACTTAAAAATAGCATTTATGTGACAATGATTGTAAATATAAAGTTAATACCTTTTCTTAAATGGAAAATGTTATGTTGAAGTTTAGTTTCATTTATTTATTTATTTTTAACTTTGAACTGTACAGTTATGCATCTGAATGTAAAGGAATACAGAACTGAACAGCAGTAGGGTGCATTACAATAATTTTTTCCTTGAAATACTGCATTGTTTTTCCCTTGAGCCTGATGGGACTTTCAATTATGAAATCATATCTCACCTCATCATCTGTCATCTCTTGGGAAAGAAAAGCATGTTGACCTATGAAATAAATAAAATTACTTTCCACTGCTTAGAAGGATCAATTATTTATTTGTTTCATTTCCATGGATACAACGCACTTGTGTAAACAGTTGCTTATACCTCATAGGCTAATGCTGTATTATACCCAGCAAAGTACATTTTGAGATTACACTATGCATTAGGCAAATACTTCAATACTTGAAGAATTGTTATTGCTCTTTTTGCCACTCTTACCATTTTTTTCCCCAACATAAATCTGAAAGAAATGGTTACCAAGAATAATCTAATCAAGTTCATATCAAGCTTGCTTAATAAAGGTATTTTAAGTGTTTTGTAAGTGAAAGCTCTATATAGCAGCAGCCTGTACTGCTACAAAACTCAAGTAATTTTTAAAGTAGAGCATTATCTAAAAGCAAAGATTTGGAAAGAAAGTATTCAGAAGTTTTATAATGATCCTGTTGATTATGAGTGGATACTTCAGAATCTCATTGAGTTAATGCTTTATTAGTATAACTAACGTTATTTTACTGCAGTAAGTGTTGGTATTGAAATGTTCTCATTTGAAATCAGTAAAGAGCAATGATTAACCATCCATTAAAAATGTAGTGGATTAAGCTTTAGTAGCTCCAAAACATACAGAACAATGTTTATAACTCAGTGAAATGGATGTTTTAACAGCTTTTTCAAATTAAGACCAAGAACATCTGCATCATTTCTGTGACCCACACTTGCTTACCCTGCAAATGGGGCATGATACTTTCAGCAGTCACTATAGCAAAAAATTAGTAATTACTTTTAAATAGCAAAAGGGGTACTCTGGTAAAAATAATTTAAAATATCCTCATCTAACTATACCCCACTGAAGCTTCAACAGGATTTGTTTTCTGATTTTAAAAAAATTACTTTTGATAAAAGCAACTTTCAGTTACCTACTAAATTAGGTATGTATATAAAAAAAGTAGGTATGTATAAAAATTATGTACATAAGACTAAAACATGATATACGTAAAACCAGTGATCTACATTTTAAGCAGATAAATTTATAGAGCCTACAAAGATGTTGAAATTGGTATAATAAAATACAAAGAGCTAGCTGAGGCTTAGAGTTTGCAAATCACGTTACAGTAAAATCAAGTTCATGCCAGGAAGCATTATACCCATTAGTAAATGCTTGTAGGATTACACACAGCGTTTGCTTTCTGTGAAATGTATATATACACAAATGTGTGTGTGTGTATTTAAGTATATATAATTTTTAATCAGTCTTATCATAACATTGAGGAGTAAAAAGAGATCCCCTGCCTTCCAGATGAGAATTCTGCTAATGAACTGGAAGTCATATCTTATTGTCAGCTTTATGAGCTCATCTGAACATTGCTTATATCTGGTGTTATGGATGTGTTCCAGAGCAAAACAGGCTCAGAAAACCAAAATAAGAGACCTTAATATAAAATTAAATAATACCCCAAATTAATTAGTACAAGAGCAGCCTTAGGTAGAAGCATCAATAAACTTTTTATGCTTACAACAAGGAAGACTTCCAGGAAAGAAATGTCACTCTCACAGAATGTTATTTATCTACCAGATGGGAACTGGCAAGTTTAAAAGTATATTGTAAATGATTGCAACAGTAAAATAAATCCTGATTTTTGTCCTTGTACCTTAAAGAACTTTTAATCATCTATTAAATGGAAGCCACACTTGTGCACACACTTGTATCACTTACCTTCAACTCTAGGTCAGTAAATATTTTAGTGAAGTCATCTTATTACAAAGAAACCTGATTTTAAAAAGTAAGAGACCTGACTGCAAGATTATTTATAGTGTGGAAACAGCAGATCACGGTAGGTATGTATTTTTCACTTCTTCCTGTGCCTTTACTGACTCTATTATTAATGTTGATGGAATAGTTTCAAGCTAGCAGTTACTGACATTAATTTAGAAATGGATATTATAATCCCTTTTTTTTCAGATAGCTGCAAATAATTGATTTTTATTTCTATTAGATAATGCATCTTCATGTAAAAGTAGTCATACCTACTACAGCCCCGATATAGAAAGAGGGTTCTAGGTATCTTAACTTATGAAAACACGCAAAGGGAAAGAACAGTCACTGCACTAAAGGCATGGCCCCATCTACACCTGCCTGCTGCATGTTTCCAGTATCCGTTTTACACAGTTATATATATGCAACACAAATAAGCCACTCACTGATTTAAGAACCTAAAAAAGAAAGATCTCCAAAACCCAGGAGAAATACTGAAGATATTCTACCTGCAATTATAAAAACTGCAAGGACAATAAGATCCCTGTTTTCAGAAGCTGAGAAGCTGGAGATAGTAGTGTTTTCCAAAACTTCAAGATTCGTAGATGTGTTGGGATGCCACAAAGCACAAATTGTATCTCAAAGAATGAAAAGCAGCAGCATTCGACTTTATGAAATCTCAGTAATTCCAATCAGTCCCAAGATATCCAAACAATTTATTTGTTCGAGTGCTTCACTGTGGTACTGCGCCAGATATGTTAGTATGCATTTGAAGAGAAGGAAAGACAGAATGGGCAGAAGGCAGTCCACAGCCATTTCTGTCCCGTGGACTCAAAGACATCTTCTGTGACCCCGGCAGTAATTTGGGGATGTAGGCTGGAGTATGGAGACAAACATAACCCCAAAGATGATAAAACAGACATAGAAGACAGGGTGTTTCATTCTAAAACAAAATTCAATGCATACAGTTTCTGTGCCAGTACTGCCAATCCCTGATTAGCCATACTAGTTCACGGGAGAGTTACTGAAACGAATGGCCTAATTGATTATCTAACATACACTGTGCCTGTAGGAGCAGCTGAAGTAAAATACACGGAAACATGTAACACAACTTTTTTTTAATGTTAAGCTTAAGATACTTTTATAAGTGAATCTAAGTTTGAGAGCTGATCTTGGTTGTTTTCTATTCAATCTCCTGATTTTAATGAGAAGTTTATATACAAAATGGCTTTAAGAAGAGACACTCAATGCCGCCTTTTTCAATTCTGTTTTCTGTTAAGCTAGAGTCTCTACACAGCATTTATGTCCCACTGGATGGTAATATAAGTTAAGTTCTTAAGCTCTTTTCCCATTTCAGCGTCTCCTCTTTTCTTGATTTCAACAAAGCTATTCAAACATATATTTTTTCTCAAATTCCAAACTGGCCGCCAACTGGATTTAATTCCATTCACCACCATTCTTTGGGCCTGGCCATCCATCATTTTTTTTGCCCAGCAAAGCACATACCCATCCAAGCCACAAGCATCTTGAAGACGTATTGTTTCAAGTAAATTCAGTATCAGCAAGAGGTGACATAGTGACAACTTTTTACACTGAAGTTCATTAATTTGCAATACAGGTACAACTGTCACTGTATATTGTGGTTGAAGGATTCAGGTGGTTTTGTTCCTGAACATGAAGCTGGCAATTTTAATGTATATAGCAAGCTGTTAACATGAATAATGTCTTGAGCTGAATCATAATGGACTTATACAAATGGCATAGACATTAAAACAAAAAACCCAAATATTTGAAGGATGAATTTTTAACCAAGCCATTCTTACATTCTTATTTATGTGAGCTACTGAGGTTCACCACCTGGACTATTGACCACATAGAAGCGTAAATTCTGAGGTTTTTCCAAGTCCTTGCCATGGCATATTATTTTACACAATTCCTGAAGCTAGGGCTTTAGGTGAAAAGAAAATAAATAACAGAGTTTAACAGTTCTTTGCTTGATCTGAAGACAATCTATTCAATGAGGGAAAAAAAATAATCCAGTGAGGTTACAGTGAAAAAATGTCACATAACTAAGGAATTTTGGATGAGTCAGTGTTACAGAACTTGGCTCTATTTTTCAGTCTTCAACAGGAAACTATCTTTTAACGTGATGGCTCTCCAGCAGTCTTAAATAAAAACTATAAGAATTAATAGTTCAGTATTTTAGAGGTGGTCAGGATTATAACTCAGCACCACTGTATTGCTGACAGGCACTCTATTTCCTTTGTACATTTGAGGTTAAGAAAAGAAGGAGGAATAAAAAAGGCAAATGATTACCAGAGGAAAAAATGACTCACATACTTTAGATAGAAGAATTAACTTAAGAAGTAGATATATCCACTTCAAAACATGATGTGGGGAAAAAAAATTAAATCACTTCACTTCTTCCCCCCTACCCCTTTTTAATATAAACTAGTGAAAAAATAAAGTTCTTAATTTCTCTTTTTTAATTTCAAAACTCAAGATTTTGAATTGTGAATTCCAAAATACTAAAATGCATTTAGTAAAAATAGATGTCTTATGGCCTAAAAGAAACTCTGTTACAGCCACATTCATGTAAATAAAGTCAGCATGTGAAGCCTGTTTACCAGATGTCATATGGACACAGCTAAAAGCTGCAGTAAGGGTGGCTAAACTAGTACTGATTCTTCCTCTTCTGAATATTGTAAGGACTGATGCAGAGATAGGTGGGCTAATCAGATACAACTGTGGGAATGCTTAACATATAGAAGAGGTGTGTAGTTTCAGAGACTGTCTGTCTTTCATATTTGGAAGTCATGAGTTTCTACAAAGTTCTGAAATATAGTCTACCTATGTGAAAAGGGCTCGCAGAAGCCACAAATTACAGAAGAACTGAAAAACCTGTTTCTGAGGTTAACTTTCAGAGGAACTGCTAAAGCATTACATAATATGAAGTTTGAAAGATGCTCTTCAGACTCAAAACCGTGTAGCAAATTGTGCAATATCATACAGGATTTTCTCCCTCTTCAATAGAAAAAAAAATAATTGTTGACTACATAGTTCTTACCCCTCTAATCCACTGCATATATAAGTAGTCATGCTGAGGTTAATTCTTAAAGGAATGTTTAAGATAAATATCTCATTTTCCATATTGAAGTGTAAAGAAAACTCTGCACTGAGGTTTCATCACTGAACACTTCTTGTTTTATTAATATTTTATTATATATGTAAATTCCGAAAAGATTACTAACTAGGTCAATGATTAGGCTTGTATATTCATTCAAACATGGGAGTATAAAAATTTTAAAATGTTTTTAGGTTTTTTTAATACAGCCATCTATTTGTTCACCCAGATAACCTTGAGAAGTCTGCATAGGATGAACTGGATATGTTAATTCACCCAGCTCTTGCCGTTTCTGCATTGTAGTCATTTATTCGTAAGAACAACTTACTTTTAGAACTTACAACTTTTAGTGTTTCTTTGTATTTGTAAGATCAAAATGCACATGGTACAGCACCTTTAGCAATCAAGAAAGCATACATCTCTCCAAAGTAACTCAAGTGAAAAAAAGAGTCAAGCTGATAAACTAAAAGGGCTTCTATTTAGCCACAGTCCATTCTTGGCAGTTTGTGATTTCTAAGTGTATCTAAAGTATCTGATAATTCCTCTTTCCCCAGAGGCCCAAAGCTCTCTGCTAGGTGTCTATGTTCGTTTCACATTTCCTAGACAGTTTGAAACCTTTAGAGTAGCCTATAAGAAAACTAAAATATTCATGGCAAAAATTATCTCCCTACACCCTTAGCCAATCCCCTCCTGCCAAATCCACAATTGCCTTTTTTGATAGAAGTCCATGGCACAAATCTCATGAGATAAGTATTATCAAGGATTCCACATTCAAGTTCTTCCCTTCGTGAGAGTTCATGTCTCTCCTTGCCACAGCTGGGGTTTGTGGGGACACTGCCTCTCTGGCCAGTCTTTACATTAAAGACATGCTTGTGAGAATTCTCCCTCCTCCCTGCACAACACTAATCCTCAGGCTCCTTATGGAGAGATGATGCAGTCTATCCTGCATTTCACCTTCACTACAAAGCTCGGTATAACTGGAAATAGATGTCAGCCTCCAGGCTTTGCTGAAAATTTGCTCTCACTGACACAGAGAGAGAACTTTGAAAGAATCAGAGATGAAAAGTCCTATAGCAAAAGAACACTTCTTAGGGAAGGGAAGGATAAAAAAAAGTCTTCCCAGTCTCAAGTCCTAACACTGTATTTTTAGATAAACTGAGACAACTGTTACCTAGTTGTCTCTACATGTAGGTAGAACTTAAGACTTACCATATGTCCAGAAAAAAAATCTAGATTTCCTTCCCTACCACTAGTACTTCTGGCTGCCTCTTGTTTCAAATTCCACTTCCCTTAGAGTACTTTTATATTAAAGTATAAATTCAATTAAATTCCTCTCATTAACAAAATAACTATTATTTTTACCAATATTTATAAAAATAAATATATTCAAAGTCATTCATTAAAAGTCTCCATTAAGTAAAATTCCATTCTTTCCAGAAATAGATGTGATACATCCACAATATTGGAGGCAAAGATATCTCATACTTCATAATCCTAACCTGAAGTATAATGATCTTCAAACTTTTTTCCAGTGTCCCCATCTATGTAAATATTAAGTGGCTGCATGCATAAAAAATTATGGTTACCAAGGAAACTATCTCTAAAGAGATTAGAGAAAAGCAAGGGTGTCAGTTATGGTATCTGTACACAAAAATAAGAAAAAAGGAAATAGGAAAATTCATTATACTGTTACATGTCCTGCAGTTTTTAAGATGTGATATTTTAAACAAGATCCATAGAAGACAATTTTGATAATCACTGTTTAAAGTTTTCATTTAAGATACTACTTTATCTCAGTTATTTCATTGAAATAAGCATTCTTAGTATAAATTAAATACACTGTTAAATGTGCTGTTGCACTGCACACATTTAAGACTCCTTTTTGCTTAGTAGTTCTAAGAGACCATTAAGAAGACTGAATAAACCTGTGACATGAATATTGGTATTCTTTTAGGAACATCCAGTAGTCTCCAACAATTAAGGCAAAATGTTATGTACTAGGATATTTGCCAATACTCGTTGAGTAAAAAACATTGACATTTGAATATTCAGACTGAAAACCAGGAAATCAGGAGAAACTGAGAATACTTGGTCCAAAAAGTACATAGAGATGCTCCAGCATTTGAAGACACATTTCTACCCATGGTAGAAGCACTAAGTTGGAAGAGAACTGCTCTTTTGTGTAAGGAAAAATATTCTGCTTCTTTCATTCCTACTTCTACCATGAAAGACAGGATAAACTTTTAACTCATGTTTCTAAAGTGAGTATCTTCAGTATGTTTTATCCCCTCCAAACTTTCCTGACTCATTTATTGTGATACTAAAAAATTCTGAACACTGAATAGTTCTAAATAGAGTTATTCTCAAATTATTTTTTTAGAGTTACTAGTACAAAAACTCCTTGTGATACAGACAATGACTGAATTGCCATATGATTACATGTTTTTGATACTTTACAATGCAGAGTTTCTTTGGTATTTGGAATATATGACAGTTTGCTACAATGTAAATAATGATGTAAGGATTGCACCTGCCCAGCTTGGAAGAAAAAAAGCACCTCTACAAAAAATTATGTCGAGAGGATAAACTGCCTTTTTTCCCCACAATACAGAAAATAGTGCCCAAAAGTTGTAGGTTAAAACCTTTGGTTGGGGAGCAGCTACGCCCAGCCAATAAGAAGGTATATTCTTGACCTATTCAGGTATGCAGAAAAGGCATAGCTCCAACACCTCTTCAGCTATCCTATTTGTCCTTTTGTGGTCACAGGTGTTCATCATCAACTGTTCAGTTATACACACACTGGCAGTGCTAGGAAGGAGGTATATAAAGGTATTTAAGGTACCTCTAACTTTTGAAGGAGAGCTAAGACAACAAATACTTGAGAGAATTTGCTCCAGCTCCACACTGTGTGCTTACTAATAGGGAAAAACCTGTTGCATCTTTCTTTTCAGGAAGGAAAAAGAATAGCTATATATGACAAATTGCTGGCCAGGCCAAGTTAAGCCACAGGGCAGCTTACTGTTAATCAGGCATAATTATCTCAAGAGTATTAAGTAATCAGTTTACTCTTTATGACAAAGTGACCCATGTGACATCAAAGGAAAAAATAGGATTGGCTTATGAAGTCATTTTATGTTTCCCATAACTGCACACAAAGATTTACTGGCTACTTGAAACAAGACAACCCCCTGGTCAAAGGTCTGAGATGCATAATCCACTCTTGCTCACAACTCTACAAGCCTGTTAAAATGAGAGATATTGAAAGGGTAAAACAGTGAGCCTACATGACACATAGTAGGAGCACTATTGCTTTACTCGTGAGAAGGTATTTCCTCTTGTTTCCACCAGGGTAAATACAGTGATTTTTAGGATTAATACATTGGCAGAAATAGGGAATCTGGGAAGAGTACAGGTGCTCTAGTTTTCTTCAGGACCAATAACTTGTTTTACCACTTCAGGTCTTGTTCCTAAACATGTCATCCTGAATGCTCTCACTTTCTTGATCGTTTCCTGCTTGATTCTTATCCCCTGCTATCTCACTGTGCACCCACTTTTGCCTGTCCTGTCTTGACCCTACAATGTTCCCCACCCTTCTACCTCACATATTTCTTTCCTTTCCATCCTCCCTTTTCATCCTCCAACAAATTACTTCACTTGCAAACACATATCACAGCATTTTAGAAGATTTTTTTCCCTTCTTTTATTTTCAATAGCTTACTACCCTCTTTACATCTGTGGACATATGACTGATTTGAGAACAAAACCGAGACTTACAGATAATGTTTAGCCAACAGTTCCTCGTTCTTACTGTAATGTCCATGCAAGCAGAGATCACAATTAAAGGAAAAGAATTTCTGACATGCACTGAATCAAGAAAGAACTCTTTTCCCTTAAATATTTATTATCTTTTCCTAGCAGGATGAAGTCTGAGAATTCACATTATTTAAACTCAAATACAGGTCAAATTTGCTCAAAGGTACTCAGAAATATTATGGTTAATATTTGCAAGGAAAATCATACATCATCCACCCTTAATGTTTTTTTCTCCAGTCTTAGGTGGGTGTTAACCATCATACTTTGTATTCATTGTGGAATAGAATTTAAATGCAGATGCCTTTGTTTGAACAAAGTTTATCAACTACGGGACTAGAGACCTTGCACTAGAATCCAATAATGCATTCTTCCTATTGTACTCGTCTCTTTGGTCCAGATCCCAGTGACTATTGTCAGAAATTATCACTGCTGGTGAGCAGTTACTCGCTTGAGGGAATCATACAGGAACCTCTTTACTTCCTCCACTAAGCTGAAGGAAGGGTTGAGGTGACAGTGTTTGCACTTCCTGAATGCTGCTAAATCATCCCTAAGGATTACTTAACTCCAGGATATGTAACAGTATCGTTGAAGAGAAATCTGTGTATTTGGGATGCACCTCATATTATACCAAATAATAGATTTTCCTAATAAATGACAAAAGAAAGTCTTAGTAGGGTATTCTCATGACTCTAAAACCTTTGTAATTTTAAACTACAAAAGTTGGTCAGTTGATGATTTATTTTGAATATATTCAACATATGGTTTTAAGAGCAAAGCATAAGTAAATTCAGTAATTTCATTAACTGCTCTAAAATGTAAATGCAAAATGCCTGCTGCACGGAATTTCTCATATCTTTCATTTGCTGTTCCTCAAAGAAAATTAAACCTAATCTCTTTAGGGTCCTCAGAACCTACAGCACAAATGACATTTTAAGATACCAGAACAGAACTCTTGGCTATATTGGTGAATGTTAGCACGAATGCTGAAGTTTGCTTCATCCAAAAATCTACAAATTAAACCAAAGTGTACACAACCTTAACATAGAATACTGATGTTATTTAACAAAAGCAGAAAACTCGTTTGTGCTACGGGGAAAACAATAGCTTCCCTAACCCCAAAATACTTGTTCTATTCCACTTCCTTTTTTTTTTTTTTTTTTTTTTTTAAATTATATGGAAGTTAACTATGCCTGTTGAAAGTTCCTTAGAGTACTGTCTTTTGAAGACTAAAGATGCTATTGGTGGTCTACCAGTCCCAGGAGTAGATGCTGCTTATAGATACCACTGGCTTTGAAACTCTGAATGACAGGAGCTACTGACTGTCATAGATACTGTTCTCAAGATGGCTTGTATATACCTGACACTCAAAATCTGCTGTCATTGGCATGCATGCCAAGAGTTTTATTCCCAATACCACAATTCTTTCTGCTATAAGCTAACATAGTCCTGAGAATATCAGGCAAAATGAACCTCTGCGCAGATGGACAACACTAAGTCTAGAAAATGTTTAAATATCATTGGAACACTTTTGACATTTAGAAGGCAGAACATAGCTGTGAGCTCAAAAGGGAAATTTAAGCCATCACAAGTAAGAATCTGGCACCTATAACTAGGACAACAATATCCTATCTAAATTACCAACATTATTTCTAAAAGCTAAACCTAATTACGTGTTTGGAAAAAATACAATTATCACTAAAGAGTTTATTTTTTCAGTTGCACAAAGTATTTCTTATTGTTGTGAATCACAATCATCAGTAAAAAGTCTTTCACTGTAGGTATATCCTTCTATGCAATCTCCTTGAAAAGTCTGCTTGTTAATTTTTATGGAAAGAAGCCAGTCAGTATACTCTGCTGTCAGATATTACAGAATACTATGAATTAGTTTCTCATTGTGGTTTTTAAAATGGTTAGAAAAAAATATTGTCTGAAGTCATTATTCTGTTACATTTTTAGAGTTTTATATTTTTATGGTTTTTATGTCTGCTGATAACATAGAAAATACAAAGTGAAAAAATCAAGGTAAAATAGTTCTGAAATGAAAACGAGGTGACCTAATTTAACAGACCAGCTTAATTGATCTTAGTTTCATTTGACTAAGAGTGCATAATAACATAAATGAAAATGTAAAGGATTTCTACTTAGCCAGGATCATTAAATTACTAAAGTGATAGACTTACTTTAACCTCACTTTCTATGAAGGCTGAAATGTCCCATCACCTGATCAAGACCACTTCTATGCTCTTCAGATGCAGTGTAAATACTGTTAATATTATGTATGTTAAAATATTAAGAGGCTTACTGGATGTTACATATGCACATTAGGGTAGACTTCAACCTTACAGTCTGTGATTTGTCATTCATTTACTTGTTTAAACATATACACCACTATTTCCCACTTCATCAATATCATTTTCTCATAAATGAGCCATGGATGTTATAATATTGCAGACTTTTCACGTATTAGATTGTGATAATTTTTGCAGATGAGTAAAATTATTTATTCTGTTCCTTCTGAAATTTGTCTTCCAGATTTCACTGTGATAAGAGTACACCTGAGATACCATTTTTCCTCCACTATCACCATTTTACTTACATCAAAAGAAATTCATATAAAAAACTGATTGAAAGTTAGCCACATATAGACCTTCTCAAATTTTCTGATCATTCTGCATTGTTATGACACACTAGATGACAGATTTGAAAGTATGATGTTAACAAATGTTGATAGATTTTTTTAATGGATCTACACAACATTTAAACAGAAAAGAAACACTGTTTACTGCACAGATATAGCATTTTAGTGAGATGAATACTAAGGATTATTGACCTGAGAGCTAAATGTTTGATGAAGTGAAGTTAAAAGTCAGTATTTTCAAAATGGACAAAATATTTTTCAATGTAACTGAACTAAGAACTGTTCATATTAGCAGTATGGAATATATCTGTCTATATCAGGAGTGCAGAATGTGTATGTGTAGCGACATTTCTCAGCGTGTTTGTGAGTGTGTTTCACAAACTTCATAGTCAATAGGGTATATGTATACACAATATATACAATTTAGATATGTAGATTTTGACATGTCAGTATATTCAGGTACTCATTTTCCTTCCAATATAGAAACTTAGAAATTAAGACATTATGTATAATTTTTAAAAGAAAGGTTAATTTTCATTTGTTTACCTTTTTCTTGTTATGACACTCATGCATAGAATTCCCACAGATCTTGCTTGCCTAGAAGTCTGAGTACGAAGCAATCAGAGTCAAAAATGCACTTCAAAGTTACAGGCTATCAAAATGCTTTTGTTTGCAAGGCAGAAATTTGCACCTAAATAAAAGCAGAAGCAGGCCAGGCTTGCATTAACACTTGTATGTGTTCTTTATCAGACCACTGGGGAGAATGACTGCTTGTGAAGATAGTTCTGGAATGTTACCAAATTGAAGCTTCTAACAGTTACAGATATAGTGCAAATACTGGATCAGGGTTCAATGCATTCACTTTGCATGAAATTCCATGCTAACCTACATAGCTAGCACCTTAACTGTGTTAAAAGTATTTCCTTCTTTGATATAGCAGATATAACAAGATGCATTTAAGATCAGCATATAATTACAGATATTGAGAACCGGGAAACTGAAATGGGCTGAATAATGATGATATGTCTGGCAGAACCGATAGAAGACAGAGTTTAAAGGAATCACGACAGTGATGGCAGATCTAGTGAATGTTAACAGGCACAAATCAATATGATAAAACAGAATTAGAAAACAAAGGTGTCATGTAATTTCAACATTTTTCAGAAACCTCAGCATATGCTGAATTGAATAGAACTTGATTAAAGAGAAAGATGGAAAAACATTACATTATTATGGAAAACAGTGTGTAAAAAACAATGAAAGCTCTGAATTTTCCTTTCTCCTAGGAGTCTTTAATTAATAACAACTGAACATAAGCAAGTGAGAAATCAAAATTTGAAATGTGGTAGAGCAAGATTTTAAAAAAATAATACCGCATACAAGGAGCTTTGTAGTATGTGCCAATTTGACTATTATTAATAATATTTTCAGATCCCACTTCATATGTTAGGCAGTCTTAAAGGAAATAATGATACATACTGAACACAAACAGTTTAAGCAGTGGGAATAGGTGGTGCAATAGAGGGATGAAAATCCACTTCAGTAAAGTATTTGTTCAATGTATGTTATCCTCCATAAATAATAGAAGCAAAGTCACTTAGCTGCTGTGTGGTAGCTCTATTTCTCTGAGATGTGTTGTTAACATTGATATCTGATTTTACTGATTTTGGTCTCCCAGATGTCTCTGTGAGCTCCACCATCCACACACATAACAGAAAAGTCGGCCCAATATTCAGTTCCTTTGCCAAAAACGAAAGTAGCAGAACACTATATATGAAGGAGAGGAGAAGAGTTTACATCCTATCCCAGAACAGATGTCTAAAGCAGGTGGTGCCATTTCTTTTCATTTTCTACAGAGTGATATATCTTACACAGATTAGCTAATGGATAGCTACAGGTAAGATGAATCCCACCCTTGGTGACAAACTAGATGCTTGCATGGAAGTAAATACTAGGAATCTTTTTAAACAATGTCTGTAAGGCAATTCTCTCCTGAAAATTACAGGGTATCACAGAATCGCAGAACAACTGAGGTTGGAAGGGACCTCTGGAGATCATTTAATCCAACCCCCCCTGCTCACAGCAGGGTGAGCTACAACAGGTTGCTTAGGACATCGTCCAGTTCAGTTCTAAATATCTCCAAGGGTGGAAATTCCACAATCTCTCTGGGCAACCTGTTCCAGTGCTTGACTGTCCGAATGGTGTAAAAAGAAAAAAAGAAAGAAAAAAATTTTAAGTATTTCCTGCATTTCAATTTGTGTCAGTTGCTGCTTGTCCTGTCAATGGGCACCACTGGGAAGTCTCTGGCTCTGTATTTATACGGTCCCTCTGATAAGGTAAAATCACCTCCTGAGCCTTCTGTTCTTACGGCTAAGGAATCTCAGCTCCCTCTGACTCTCCTCATATCTGAGATACTACAATCCCTTCATCATCTCCATGGCCTTTCCTGAACTCACTTGAGTAAGTCCATGTCTCTCCTGTACTGGGGCCAGGAATGGATGCAGGACTCCAGATACGGTCTCACCAGTGCTTTACAAAGAGTAAGAATCAGCTTGCCTTAACCTGGTATTAAAACTTTCCCTGATGTGGTCCAGGATGCTGTTTGGCCCAATGCAGCCCTTTGAGCCTGGCAGTTCAGCCAGTTTTCAGCCCATCTCACTGTCCATTCATCTAGTCTGTACATCGCCAGCTTGTCTGTGAGGACATTACGACAGAACATGTTGAAAGCCTCACTAAAGTCAAGACACACAGCATCCACTGCTCTCCCCTTGTCCACCAAGCCAGTCATCTCATCATAGAGGGCTATTGGATTGGTAAAGCACTATTTCCCCTTCATAGCTCCATGCCAACTATTCCTAATCATCCTCTGGTTCCTCCTTCCTGTGCTGTTGCCTCCATCAGCTTCCCAGGAATTGAGGTGAGGCTGACTGACCTGTAGTTCCCTGGATCTTCATTCTTGCCTTTCTTGAAGACAGGAGTGACATATGCTTTCTTCCAGTCACCAGAAATCTCTCCTGATCACCATGATCTTTCAAAGATTATCAGGAATTGCCTCGCAATGACTTCAGCCAGCTCCCTCAGCATCTTTGGGCGCATCACTGTATTAGGTCCAACAGACCCGCGTATGCCCATTGTTATTAAATGTTCCCCCACCTCATCCTCTGCAAGGGTGAGTCTTCCTTGCTCCAGAATTTCTCACTGGTCTCAGAGATTCCCAAAGGCCAGTCTTACCTGTAAAGAATGAGCCAAAGAAGGTACCAAGTACCTTGGCCTTTTCTGTGTCCTTTGTCATTATGTTCCCTGCCTCATTAAGCAGAGGGCCTGCATTTCCCCAAGTCTTACTTTTGCTGCTGGATAGCCTGTTCAGAAGCCATTACTACAGAACTGGTCTGTACATGTGTAGACCTAATTTCCCAAAGTTTGGGGAAATTATTTTTCAAGCTGATAGTAGAATATGTTTGAGCTCCACAATCTAGACCAGAGGCACCAAGTGAACAAATCATTACATGTCTTCATAGATGTTTGGATACTTGTGAAAACTACCTCTAAGGAAAATTTCTTTGGCTATCTTCGTATTGAAGAGGTTTCAAAACTCAGGTGGAAGCTTTTCTGCTATTTTAGTTGTGACCAGAAGAATATTCACATCAACATGAGTGTCATCATATGAATAGGGATATTAAGGTTGCATACAGAACTCTGCAGAGTGCTAACAGACAGTTTTATGTGATGAAGAACTTAGATCATTCCCTTTGGTCTCATAAAAGCTTTTCTATAAACATGTATTTTTCTCAGAACAAATTTATTTACAAAACATTATTTGCCACAAGCAATGGTATGGTAGTTGAAATGCATACCTGGAGACCGGACCAAAGAATATACTTTTCTGCCAAACAGATCCCATCTCTCATAGCCCTTTTTAGAGGCCCCTGGTACTTTAAACTCTCTTAGAACTTGCTGTAATGTATGATCTCATTGTCAGATGAGAACAACAATACTAACACATATGACAAGTATGTAGCACCCATCTTCCCCAGAGTGCAAGTTATCGATGATAGATCATCAGGCTTTTTTTCCCCAAGTTTTAGTAATATGGGTTATTAATAAATATACTAAATCTAGTAAGCACAGAAGTGTACGGCAGGTTTCACAGCTTGACACATTTCTTCTACTATGGATACCTCAGTGTATTAAGGATCTTACACATCCAAGCGCATTTCTTACTTGGCTTTATAATAGTCCTATTTCTTCCATTGAACAAGGCATAGATTTGCTTATGCATCAACACAATGGCAAATATTACTTTTTGGGATGTACTGTTCTTCCTTATATATTCTTTCCACTACAAAAGAGAGATCCAGCCATGGAAAATAAGATATTGAAAGATACAGCCTTTTAGGTCTCTTTCTGTGTACCTCAGAATTTATGTATGTTCGCATGTTTTGAATATACAGGAATCATGGTAGCAATACTCGTTTCCTTTAACTCCTGAATGATGTTCCACTCAAGAAGTGAGATTTAAAGGCCTTTTCTGTTTTCTAAGGCAGTCTCTTTAAGAGGAAGAACTAGGAGATAAATTTCTCTGATGCTTTTACAGGGAAGGTGAAAGGAAAGCATGTGTCAACTCTATTCTTCTTGGTATATTTGGGTCTCCCACTTTCAAAGAGGAAGCAGATGATGGTCAACTAAACTGTGGTATAGAATACTATGATCTTGGTAACTTTTAGGTATCTTGATATTGTATAAGCCAATAAGCAGGATTACTGTGGACCCCAAAGAGTTCACTTGGTGCCAAACAAGTCACAGGCATTGAAAGAAATACTTAGAAAGTGTATGGCATAATCTGCACAAATATACTTCACACTGAGGGTATCAAAGAATAAGAAAAAAGAGATTAACAGACTTTGTTAAAACCTGACACACGTTTTTCTTTGCTAGTTCTGAGGGAACCTTTTTAAGCCAGTCATTATCCACTAGATGTGGAGCTTGAGATTTATTT
Source organism: Burhinus oedicnemus (assembly GCA_008921705.1). NCBI lineage: Eukaryota > Metazoa > Chordata > Aves > Charadriiformes > Burhinidae > Burhinus > Burhinus oedicnemus. Next base: position 3,157,303 of record VFFE01007237.1, on the reverse strand, counting down.
CCATGTTGATTCATATCTTGATCTGTTGGGAATCCACAGGGGTATACTCAGACAACTTGACCTCATGAACGCAGGCACAGTATCAGGAGGCAATTCTGGCAGAAAGAATTTGATCTGTGTACTTATGTATGCATAGTGAGAATGAAATCTACATGGACAAGCATTCACAGGAAAATAACTGTTATTCCATACAAAAATAATCTTTTTACTTGTCTTTTGTCATCACTTTATACATATCTTTCATAGTCTAGAATCCTTTTTAAATTTTCTATGTGATTTAAATTGATGAATAAACCCTTTTTTTCCTACATAAACCCCCAAGCAAAGAATGGAAAGTAATAAAAGTGAAAAAACCCCTCTTCTTGGCTTGATGGGTATTCATTTTGTAGAAAAAATTTTTATAAAAGTACAGTATAAAAATGTAGTCCAAACCAATCAATGTTCCCTAATATTTGATTCCAGAATTCATAGGGGTTTGTGTGTTTTTTAATTCCCTGACTTTATTTCTGATAGAGTTGTAATGTTCTTACAAAAGTACTGTTTTCAAAATATGTAGCCATCATCAGTCTCATTTTGGAATGAGATGTGGCAAGTTAATTCTATTATATATAAAAATTATTCTCTCAAGAGATAAAAATACATTTTTCTCTAGACTTATTTTGCATTCAAAAATGTCAATAATCATACTCATATACTTACATACAGTAACCATAGAGATACCTCCTGAATTTATAGATAAGTATGATGAAAGCTACACCCAAAATCCTGAATATTTTACTGTAGTGAAGTGAAACTGTTCAGTTGCTGATTGACTGCCAGCATTATAGCAGTGTTCAACCTGTTTCTATATTGATCTAGTAGCCTGTGTGGCAGAACATGAAGAATAACCATCTGTGTCAGGTACAGCAGCAGGTGCTGTATCCATTGAACAGGCTGCTGCCCGATTACAATAAATCTCTTTCAAGCACCTGGGAACCTTGACAGACACTTTTATCTTTATATAAAAACACCCTACCACCTCAAAAAGTTGTCTGAATAGAAATGAGAAACTCAACAGACAACATCAGTTGATAAAAGCCAGAAACTGAATACACTGCAGATATACTGTGAAGTCTAGTGTTTAGGTTCATGAGGAGTTCCTTATCATGCACAGCAGTAGTGTCTGCTCATTATATGTTTCAGTACAATATTGCTAACATTCTTGTAAGGCAGAACTTAAAGTAGGATAACAGGTATGTAAAGCTAAACACTTTGTCACTAACATTTTACAAATTTCTGTTTGCACAGACAAGGCTTGTGCAGATAAAACCGAGTAAGATAACTCATCACTAGAAGATTCGAATAATCACAACTTTTCGGTGTATCTGTCTGTAAGTCTATACCTGAAGTTTATATAGGGAGAAGATATATATCAAGAACACTTGACCAGATTGTTTTAAAAAATATTTTAAGAGTCTCACCTGTGTTTTGAACTCAGAACTACTCTTTACTATGTGGGTTAAAAGTAGTTCTTGAAGTATGCTACTCAGTTGAACATTTAAGAAAGTATGCTGACTTAATGAATGACAGATCTCCATAACTCGATCATGCAGTTTTGGCTCCAGTAATTGTTGAATTTCCTCTTTTTTCAGCTGGTTGATAGTTAATAATTTTGTTAAGTCTATACTTACCTCTTTAAAGGACGTAAGTGATGAAAATTATCATTATAAAGAGATGGGCTTTGAAGGAAAACTAGTCAGACAATATGAACCAAAACACAGAAAATGAGTATCTGACTCTTGTGAAGGAAAAGGCAGAACAGACAGTTCTATCAATTGGAGATGTGTGTATTTCCTGTAGTGGAATGCAAGGATGGCAGTTCTGTGATTATGTTATGAAGAAAATAAATACCCAGAAGTAATAGCAGTAGCTCCCATTAGTGTGTACCAGCTGGTTAATATCACTGAGTTTATCCAAAACATCTCATAAAATGAGGACTGTTTGCTATGCAGAACTTGGTCTGAGAACTCATCAGTTTTATTCCAGTCATAGAACATGTTGCACATATTTGGATTAAGTCACTTAAAGAATCAGCAGACTGTTATTTGATGTTTGTGAGTTTCTGGCTGATGGATGAAGCAGTAATAGCCAGATATTCACTAGGAAGTGATGATTGCGTTTGAGTTTCATGACTAACAAACTAAGGAAAGATACCTGGTTTTGAATATGTACCTTAGTAGGGGAACAAGAAATCATTGAAGGACTTCAAAATCTCCACAGCTCTTCTGATGCTGAAAAGACACCTGGCAATTCTTCAGGACACTTTTGAGGCAACCTAGAGAGAACTGAAGCTGCACTTGTAGAATCAGTTGTAAACTGTAATCCACGGGAGAGTAATGGCTCACTATTTAATTCTATTTCAGCCCCTGGTATGTTACTAATTATTGAACTCATGTCTGTGGCACATAAAGCAACAGTCTGGTGCTGCTCTAATGATGCAACTTGTGTAGGGAAAACAGAAAGTGTCATTAAGGAACTACTGATAAATGAGATTGTATCATAATTATGCTGGGGAAGAGGTACTGACCTTAAATCTATAGAAATATCAGTAGCCACATATGGTACAGGTGTGATATTAGACTTCATTTTTACTGACACCTGAATAGCAGAACCAAGAAAGTGTGAAGAGAGAACATCTGTTGAGGTTGCTATCCTGAATACTGTTGAACACTCTCCAGTGGCAATTAGTCCTCCTAGTCCATAGCTCAGTTTAGCCAAGTTACCAGTCAGAATTATCCCACAGCTGAAAATATCTGCCTTTTTCAGATCTTTAAGGATAAAAATGTAGTGAAAAAAAACCAACCCCAAAACACCTAACAAAAAAATCCAAAAACCAAAAACCAAACCAAAACAAACAAAAAGCCTCCCCAAAAATGTAAGAGAAAAGAAAAAATGAACAACTTTGGCCCTGGACTGGGTCTGCCACAAATTACATAGCCATCAAAACCTCATTCAGTTTAGTATAATATAACAGACAAATACAACTCTGTAAATCTGTAAATCATATTCTTAATAAAAGTGTAGAAGTGGCTTTAGTCACCTCAAGAGTCGAGTAAATGCAAACTTTCCCATTATTCATATTCTTTTTGAGGGACAGCATCAGAACAATTGGCACTGCTCAGAACAGAAGTATTAAATTTTCTAAATCAAACTGCTACAGTGAATCAATATAAAATGAATGAATTACAAATCTTACCCATTGAGAACACCAGCAAACAAGCTGACATGGTATTTTGGAAGATACACAGATGTAATTGCATTTACTAACTGCATTTCACTCAGTGTCATTACTTACCTCAAGAAAGAATACTACTTATTAAGAATGCAACAAAAGCTTAGGTATACCCCCAAAAGATTAGTCTGTACAGAAAACAAATGTGTGGTAAAACTCAGTTACCCAAATTAAAAAAACAGGACTCTTGGCTTATTTCTTATACAAGTAATTCCTTTGAAAGAGCATATAAGCAAAAAATTCTCAAACTAACTGTAAAGAGGATGCCTCATATACATGCTATCTGTATAATACCTAGCTTTAGTAACATGAACAGGCCACAATGAAGGTACAGTCTTCAAAATAAATCGTTGCACTTCTGTTAGTGTTGACTTTTCTTCAAATATTTTAAAAATAACAACATAGGCAATTTTTTAGCTTCCCAAAAACATCACTATAAACAGTTAGAATGACAGAGATGTTGAGAGGCTTGTTCCAGATCATTTTAGTGAAAAAAACATCTAGTTGCACAGAAAAAGAAGCACTCAGAAAAGCTGTGAACTAGGAAAGAAAAACCAAAGTCCCCATAGAGTAAGGCAAATTATCTTTCTTCTGCTGACTAGCCAAGGAAGAAGGGAAGATTGGCATCAGGGTCAGAGTGAGCTGAACATAATATGAGGCATATGAAATTGTACACTCTGGCAAAGCCAACTGAAAACCAAGCTAAGAGAAAGTGCAATTTTCCTTACCAGATGTGTAAGGTACTGGGAAAAATTATCTTGAGAGAAAAGAGTCCTTTTCCAGTTACATTTAAGTGCAATTAAGAAAGGATGATGAATTAAATAAAAAGAATAGAAGGTAGTACAGGAAGTAGAAAACAACATTCTTAAGAAGAAAATTAATACATTTTGAATATTCTTACCATTTAAAAAGCACTAACAAGGAAAGAAGTTTGATATATGCATTACTTCAGAAGCTGTTTCTGCTTACCTTGGGACACCTCTCCTGTACGAAAATCAGGAGAAGCATGTTTAGACCAAAGTTCCATAGACACAGCCAGGGCTGATGGAAGGTCATTGCCTAAAGTCTCAGCAGGAAACTCTTCAGCCACTTCAGTGACAGTTTTCTTGCTTTGGGGGATAGTAGGTAAACAGGTGATATTGTTTATTCCATCAACACAAAGAAACCCAGTGGAGCAGGACTGTATAAGGCAATCATTGTAATTATGCTCACAGCTTCGTCCCTGAAAGAGAATTTTTAAAAAGCCATTTTTGAAGGCAATTTACGTTTCACAGTCATGTTAGTTCAAATTATTGCTTTCCTTTGATTCTAAAATGTTGTTTGCTTATATTAAGCTGTCCACACTTTTGAAAGCAAATCTAATCATGTGGAAAATATTGCTTAACTAATTTAGTAGTATAGTTGTATATTTTAAATTTTAACTAAATAATATTTTGACTCTGACTTAGTATTACAAATTATCAATAAAAAAAATTTCCCCACAGATTTGTAATTGCAAAGTGTCAAAGACAGTATTGTCACCAGTAATAAAAAGTGGCTAAAATAATCACCTTCAGTTAGCATGTAGTTATACAGAAAACAGAGAACTTAGCTATCTAAAAACCTACAGTTTGTTCTGACTGTCAAGTTAATGTTATTTCTTTTTGTACACCATAGCTCAGTATTTGTTGCCTGTTGTTACCAAATCTTCACACAGCACCTTGTTAATACATTAAGTTCACAGATAGCTCTGAGAAAAGAAAAAATGTAGTGGCAGTCTCGAATTGGACCTGGCACTCACTTTTTATTTTTTATCAAGTCTAACAATTCATGGGAAGCCTGAAATATCCTTCCTAGTAATAAATTAAAAATGTTCATATTCAGTGGTCTGTAAAAAAGGCAAGAAATAATGCATTTCTTTTACAGCAATAATTATGTGAATTAAATGCATTATTGAAGTGTGAAATAAATATATGCTGAAGCCAGGCCTGGGTTCATTTTATTTTCACTTCTGTTGTAATGAACTAATGAGCTATGTGAAGAGATACGGCTAACTTAGCTAACCTAGAAGGATCATACATATCTAGGTAGCCATTTAAAATACACACAGTGTCATCCCTGAAAGACATGCACCTCTGACAACCCACCATCTGGCACATAACCACACATAACTAGACCTAAGCTTTGGTAGTAATCTATGGATCTTTTGAATGGATTTGTCCATGATTTTTTCATTACCATTTCCAGGCTATGTAATATAAGCACAGTTTTAGCTCTTTTTCTACCTCTTACCATCTGCTGCTTTAGACGACTGCTGACAGAGATACACTTGAGGCCAGCCATATTGTCAGGCCTTGGAAACCCAAACCACTGGTGGTTAGGTGTATACCCTGCAATCACCTTTTGGTGACTAGAATGTCTTAAGCATCCAAACCCTATTTTAAAATAAAAAATGTTAGCTAGAAGGAGATGTTTCCATCTCTTTGAAGGAAAGGAGTAAGCCTGATGTCCTCCTTGAGGCTTCTGATTTCCCAGCTCAGTATCCTGCCTTCTCCTAATAGATGTCATAAGAAGCCTGGAAAATAATGCAAAACTGGAAAGAGAACTTCTAGAAGCTAGCTGGTGCAGTGCATAAATCTCAGTTTTCAGTCTTGCCTCTAACTACTGAAAAATTGTTCTGCCTTTTTTCTTTTTTTTTTTATAACACAAAGACAGAAGACACATAGCAAAGAAATCAAAATTTTACTGCTTATGTATTAGCAAACTATTTATTCTGTCAGCTGAAAATTCCATAAAGCCAGCCCAGAAAGGGTCTGAAAATGAAAAATTAGCAGTGGGGTCAGTATCTGAATCTGACTAAGTCTTTGAAACAGGTGTCTTCTATTTCATTCATTGATAAGAAGAAGGTATAAATATCTCATAGATGAGTTAGAATTGCTTGTGGAAGTGTTCATTGGCTCATGTCAAAACGAAACCAGACCTAGTCTAACAAGTTCATGATATCTACAACTGTATGTCTACATCTAGCTAAATACATCATTCAGAGAGTTTCAGTGTCTGGAAATGTTCTCTGTTTCTTCATTTAGCACCACAAGTCATAAAGTTTGGGATTTGGTTTAAGACTGAGACATTCCAATTTAGGTGTCACATAGTAACTGCAAGCATGCTGGGAGTCTAAACTCCCATTAAAGTTAGTACAGTTTCTGAGGGAGTTTACGGCTTAAATGTGGGTGTCTAGTATCACTTTTGGAATTACTGGCTATCCTGTCTGAGTCCCAGCTGACAAACCAGGAGTTGTGGGTTTCACACAGATCCTATGGCATTCTACCTGTCATATGAAGGTATAGCAGGTACTCTACAGACTGTTTCAAATATCATTAGGTGCTTATGGTTAGGCAACCAAAACACACTTTTAGTCAAGTCAAGAAAGCTCCAGGAGCTAATCAATCATTCTAATATAGACCCAGGACTGGATTTGGAAACCAAATTATTTTGGGAGCTCTCATATCTCTGAGGCAGCTAGATGGTGTTGGCAGATGTATCACAAAATCCACAGAAATCCATAGAAAACTCTATGCTACTCTAAGTAGCAGGAAGCTGGGGAAACCTCAAAATGGCATTGGACACCTAGATTTAGGCTTTAGGTGCCTGGGTAGTCAAACAACCCTTTAGCCTGCACTGACCATACTAAGTAGGTCTCCGTTTAGAATAATGTGAGTATAGGTACTCAGTGCACACATAGGCACCTACATGAATTTAGGTCTCTGCAGCTCAAATTGTATCCCAAATCACCTGCTAGATCCAGAAAAAGGCTTGCTGTTGTCTGAAACAGCATTTAGACTGCAAAAAATACACAAAGATCTTGCAATCTTTCAACGCATGCATTCTGTCATTATTTTATACTTCAGTGCTTTTGTTTGAACTTAGAATACTGGGGGAAGTGGTGAAAAATTAATATAATACTTGCATCCCCAAGGAAAATATTGTGAAAACCACTTAAGTGGTATCATAAATGTTTTAATGATGTTCAAGTATTATGATATTAGCTTCAGAAACTAAATTCTCACTGCAAATCACATTGATGCATTGAAGAAATTTTCTTTGAATACTATAAACTACTGAAGTCTGATATCCTGTAAAGTGTGTCTTATGTTTAACACTGAAGAGATACGACTTCTGACTGAAGCTTCTCCTGCAACTGCGGCACATGTAAGAAAATTCAAGTTCTCTAGTGCTCAATAAGCATGTGTTCATTGCATGCTTTCCCTCAGACAAGATGCTTAAATAATCTCTCTTGTCTACCTGGCTAGCTATTTACACAGAACTTGAAGCAACTTACATTTTTCGAGATCTTTATCAACTCTATTAAATTCACTTATGATACCCAGAAACAATTGGAGGTGCAAGAGAGAAAGAGGCAGAAATGTGGACATAGAAACTGAAATTACTTTTCTCACAACTAGTTTAAGTCGTTCAGTGTTTAAAATGGAAAAGGTTAAATTGAGGTTTTTGGAATGATTCCAATGCATCCATGCTTGTTTCAATCAAGTTCTTAATTTGTTTTGGCAAGCAGATGAGCTAGCTGGTAAACTCATGGCATCTTATAAAATCACTCACTGTATCGGTATTCCAAAGGACAAAGGAACAGCAGGCCGATTTATATGTCAGATGTCCATACGATGAAAAAACATTTCCTCCTTGCTCTCTTCTAACTCCACACATAGCACAAGTGATCAGTTTGAATAAGATTTCTGTCTAATAATCTTTCTTAATCCTATAAAACTTAGGTTTCTGTCTGACTTTCACTGTGACAAATTAGTGCATTTTTATTACTGCTACATGTAATGGTGAAGAGCATTTGATTACGATTTTATGACTCATAGAAACAAAGCAGATGTGGATAACCTCCACTGTGCATGAAGGGTACATTAAATAGTCATAGATAAATTTGATAGCCTTGAAAGTGTCTGTAAATGCTTTAACAGTTTCCATGAAGGCAGATGTTGCAGATACGTATTTGAAAGAAGGTACATGCCTATAGATGTTTCAATTTAAAAAGTAAACATTTATTCCATATAACACTGTCCATGCTTTTCTTCTCAAAATTTATGAGAAGCTTCATGATCCATACTTCATGATCCATAATGCAGATAGCATTATATACATAGACTACACAAGATTTACTTAACACACACTGTAGCTGGAATTTCTTGAATAATTACTTCTCTGGGAGCTCCACTGTTTCCACCCCACACTTACTCACGGTTAGAACCAGAACCCATCAGGGGCCTACCAAATACATATCTTGACAAGTTTAGACCTTAACTCCTTATCTTTCATACTGAAGATAAGTACGCTAAACATTTTTCTGTTGGTGTTTTAGATTTTTTTTCATGTTTTCTTTCTCTGCTGTGGACTTCCCAAAACATAGTGGAATGTGAAGGACTGACGATGGAACAGTGAATAATGGAACAAAAGCAAAGACAATACACCTTAAATTCCAGCTACTTCAGAGGCTTGTTACTTTTTCTTCTGTAAGGGCTTGTTCTACAACACACTGTACAGTTAATGCCCAAGATATGTACTAATAGAAAAGCTGCCCTTGGTGGTCAAATATCTACCTAGCTCCATCATCAGCGAGCTATTCATGAATACTTGGGGAAGAATACAAGAAGAAAACAAGCAGAGTTTGCATCTGATAATTCACTAAACATACCATTCCAACTTCTGGCAATGAGTAATTCAAAGACTCTCTAAGCCAGGGTAACATTCAGAAGAGTAATTTAAATAACAATGAGCCTATCATCCTTTTAACCCATTTTTGGACTTATTTGTACTTTTGGTCTCTAAAATATCATGCAATACTGACTTGTACTAATGAATCCTGAACTAAGCTAAAAAATAATTTCTTTATACAGGTTTTAAACTTCCTCTCTGATGGTTTTATTTGGCATTCAAAAGATTTTTTTTGTGAGAAATAAATAATAAAAAAACAGTGGAATTGATCTTCTCCATTACAGCTCTTCATGTAGGATAAGTATAAATACTTCATGAACAAAATGAGATTATTTTAACATGAGGGTTTGACAGTTTTCCATATGAAAAGACTGCATCCTTCAAATGATATATCCTTCATAATCACCTGACTTTGTTTTGAATGACAGCCTGCTTTTGAAGACGAACAGAAAGCAGTTGTTATGGACTGCAGGGGAGTATCAGCTGTACCCACTGTACCCTGTAAAAAGCACCCTACAAAAAAAATTTTATTCATTCTTATGGGCCAGTATCTTCCTTCTTAGGGTAGTGTGTCAGTAAATTTAGTCAGATTATATGTATTATTAAAATCCATTTTAAACCTACCAACTCCTTGTGGTAAAATACAGATTTTACAAAATTGTAGGCAAATATTCACTGTAACTGGGACAAAGCCCTGGTGACTGGAAGAAAACATATGTCACTCCTGTCTTCAAGAAAGGAAAGAAGGAAGACTCAGTAAACTACAGGCTAGTCAGCCTTACCTCAGTTCCTGGGAAGCTGACGAAGCAATGACATCTGAAAACCATTTCTAGGCATGGGAAAGGACAAGAGGATGATTAGGAATAGTTGGCGTGGAGCTATGAAGGGGAAATAGTGCTTTCCCAACCTGATAGCCCTCCATGATGAGATGACTGGCTTGGTGGACAAGGGGAGAGCAGTGCATGTTGTCTATCTCGACTTTAGTGAGCCTTTCAACATTTTCTGCCATAACGTTCTCATAGACAAGACGGTGATGTACAGACTAGATGAATGGGACAGTGAGGCTGGTCATTAATGATGTAACCCAAGAGTTCATACTACATCCAATACTACTTAAGCTCTTCAATAATGGGTGATAAGACAGAATGCACTGTCAGGAAGTTTTCACTTGATACAAAACTGGGAGGAGTGGTTGATACGCCAGATGAGTTTGCTGTCATTTATAGTGACCTTAAGAGGTGTGGAGAAGTGTGCCGACAGGAACCCCAGAGAACTCAGTAAAGGGAAATGCAAAGTTCTGTAACTGGGGTGGAATAATCCCATGCACCAGTACATGCTCAGGGCTGACACACTAGAAAGCAGCTTTGCAGAGAAGGACCTAGGGGTCTTGGTGGATGACAAATTGCATGAGCCAGCAATGTGCACTTGCAGCAAAGAAGACCAGTAAAATCCTGGGCTGCATTAGGAAAACCATTGCCAACAGGTTGAGGGAGGTGATCCCTCACATCTACTAAGCAATGGGGAGGTCACATCTGGAATACTGCATCCACTTCTGGGCTTCCCAGTCCAAGACAGATATGGACCTAAGCGACAGAGACCAGCAAAGGGCCAAAAGACACGATCGAAGGCCGGGACATCTCTCATATGGGAGAGGCTGAGAGAGCTTGAATTTGTTTAACCTGGAAAAAAGAATGGTCAGGGCCTGGGTTCTCATCAATGTTTATTAATACTTTATGGGAGGCTATAAGGAAGACAGAGCTAGACTATTCTCAGTGGAGCCCAGTGACAGGGGAAGGGGCAATAGGCAAAAGCTGAAATACAGGAAAATCTTTATGAATATAAGGAAATGTTTTTTCGTTGTGAGGGTGACTGAGCACTGAAAAAGGTTACCCAGAGAGGTTGTGGAGTCTATCCTTGGAGATATTTAAAACCCAATTGGACATGGTTATGGGCAACCTGCTGTAGCTGACCCTGCTTTGTGCAGAAAGTTGGGCTACATGATCTCCTGAGGTCCCTTCCAACCTCAACTACTGGGCTATCCAACATCTTCTTGAAAGTACCTTAATAAGCTACTTGCTGAAACAAATTAAGATCTTGGCTGAAATGAACATGAGTGTATCATCTAAACCATTCCATCATCAACTAGAAACACCGAATATTTTAAACTATTTGTAAAAATAAAGTGCTTTTGTGTTATGTTCTCAAGAGAACAAATGTTAACTCTAACACTGGCTGCTGTGTGAAGCAGAGATCTTGGAACAGCTCACAGAATCAAATAATCCACTCCAGTGAGTGTTTTATAATTTTCCTCTGTTCCTCTGTTTTCTTCACAGAAGATACAATGCTTGTGGAAGTTGGCCACATTAGCATTTGTACACTAGAGAACCTATGGTGAAATATGAATCCACTGCCACATTCAAACTGACCTTTATCCTCCCTCTGTTACTCTCCAAAGGAATTGGAGAAAAGATTACTTTATTTAGAGAAAATCTCTGCCTCTACGCAATCCTTTCTCTGTGGATTTCTATAGGGATATCTTACATAAATAAAGAACCTACTGGTCTCAGAATGATGATTCTGCACTGTAAGTGAATAGGGGAGGAACAATGGAGAAGCTGGTGGAACTGGTAGTGACTAAATCTAGAATGCAGGGGTATTCTACTTTTTCTAATTAACACCAGGAGTGTGGCCTAGCCAAAAAAAAAATCAAACCAAGGGATGCCTTCCCACTTCTGGTTTCAGATATGATGAGTCCTCTGAGTCTAGGAAAGACTTACAGTTATATTGAAGTTAACAGGGTTACACTGAATCCTTTCTCCACATTTTGGATTGTGGACAATATGGATGCAGACTCAGGGAACTCATAACCTCTTATTCTGGAAGAGGATGTAAACTTCCTGAAAATATGGCAGTTTCAGTTACCTATAAAGGTAACCTATAAAGGTTTCTGTTATGTGGTGCTATGTTTATACCACACAAAGAAGACAGCTCTTTCCTCATTTACTGCCAATGACGGAGTACTTGGTATGAAGTTTGATTAGAATTGCAAGTTCCACTCTGAATGTTTAGGGGTATGTGTGAAGGACTTAGAAATGTCCTGTGATAAGAGCACTAACACAACAGTCTTCTGGTATTTTAGACTTGAACGTATTATTGTCAAGGCCCTGATCAGCCTCATAATTTTCTGCAATCCACCTCTGCAATCTCTTCCTTCACATTCACAGGTTTAGCTCCCTGTGCTCAAGGTTAACTCTGATACCGTGCAGTTGTACCACCTCAGATCAGCCTGCACTGAAAAGAGCTAAGCTGTGAGAAAAATGTGTGAGATGTCTCATCTGGGGCATTCATACCTGAGCTTAGAAGTTGCATTTAAACTCAGGCCCTTGCCCTTGGTCTTTGACTGAGCTTACAATAAAGCTAAAGCCCGCTATAGTAAAACCAGTACTTTGTTGTTCCTGACCTTGCCTTGCTGCTTTGACTTCCTGGCTTAACCTTAGATCGGCCTTGTGATCATGGACTTGCCTGGCAGTACCTGGACTTTTTGAAGAACATTTTGGATGGTTACCACCATCACTGGTCTTCCTTTGGTATCCTTGTTCAGGTACTATGGGACTCCACCCCTTGCCTGTAAGGTCATTGCCCCTGCCTACCTTGGCTCCTGGCCTGCCTTCCCTTGTGGAGCAGCCCACTTGACACTTGTGCCTGCCTTGACATGTACTAGCATGTCTGCTAGCTGTACTAGGGATCGCCTTGAGAGAATGGGCATGGGACAGAGGTTAATATAGTGCCTGAGAAGAACTGAAGACAGAAGTTTTTTTCACTTTTTAGAAAAAGGTTTCTTTCCATTTTATTGCTTGGTTAGTTTTTCCCTCATTGACTGTATATTAGAATCTTCTGCTGTAGAAAGAAGCCCTGAAACTGGCTAACGTCTGAAAAGTTACTCATTTCTTTCTTGACTTGGTCGCACAGAATCTATGGGGATAAATCTGAATCTTACCTGCAATAATCTGTTCCTTCTATTTTACAGACATAAATACTCCAAATAAAGGGTGCATAGATATTAAAATAAGTATCACTATCATAATTTATAAAAAAAGGCATGCAAATAACAATTTCAAGCTTGGAGTTGTAGAGATAAGAATTACTGAAGTAAGAAAAAAAAATTAAAAAACATGTACTTCTTTCTCTCCTTGTTACTAATTCCAAACTATTAAATGATACTATTAAGTTAAACCTGAAGTGTGATTAGGTAAAGCACAAGCTCAAATTGTAGATACCAACTGTATATCTTCAACTACAGAAAGAACTATCATAAAAAGGTGGTGGCAGCATGGAAATTTCAACCTTAGATGAATACAGCACTGGCATTTTAGCCACCCTCAAAGGATTCTTTTGGTATGTTAAACAGAGAGAATAAAACATAGGACCAAAGCCCACAGGGTCAAGCATTCAAAGGAATTGTTTGCTTTAGTTTCAGGGAACTTGTTTCAAAATATCTGTCTCTATGCAATAGTTTCAAGTATGAGTTATCTTAGTATGTAAAAATATTAATTGATATGTGAAATAAAAATATTAATTGGTGTGTAAAAAAAAATATTAATTAGTATTTAAAAATACTAATGTACTCTGATGACTGACAAAGCCATTATATACACTTTCACTTTTCCACTTTTTGTGGATATTAGGTAACTATTTCTCTAGAATATTAAACATATTTGTTAGTAAAACAAGCAAACAAACAAACAAACAAAAAAACCACCCCAAAGAACAGTTACTAAAATATTGCACTTTTCAGCAAGGCCAGGTTTTATCTGAGTGAGGTTAAAAAGCAAAGGGATTACATACAGTATTTTCTGTGCAACAACAAATTGGTTAAGGGAAGGAGAAGAAAGAATGTCAGCATCTCACCACAAATCCAGGCTTGCAAAAACAGGAATAACCAAAGCTGGGGTCTTTCTGAACACAGATGCCATGTATGCAGGGGTTGGATATGCATTCGTCAACATCCAGCTCACAATGGAGGCCTTCCCATCCTGGCAGTAATAAAAAAAAATACAAAACCAACCCAAACCCAAGACCTATTAAAATCTAAATCCATTTATTGAGTGTCAATCAAAAAAATCTATAGGCAACTGTAATCAATCCTCACGTATATATAAATATATAATATAGGATGGGTATGAACTGGTTTTGGCTGTGGTTTCTCAAAGTAGAAAAAAGAAAATAAATAGTTTAACAATAAACAACCCAAACTATACGGACTTTACAATTATACTCTACTGAACATCTGTTAGGGAGGTTAATATTTGCTGACTTCTATTTTTATAGAGATGTAAGTAAGCAAATAAGGGTAAAGCCTGAATATATTCTTTCATTACTGAATTAACTGACTTGATGGGTTGCCCTTCACCTACATAATTATCTGTACTGTTATCTTTCTTGTGGCTAAGAACTGGCAAGGATTAAATGTTCCCTGAAAACCTCTTATCTCATTCCAGATCTGCATAGTCATATTTTTTCCAAAATTTAAACTGAAAGAGTATGGAGTTTCCCATCTTAATTTTTGACCTTTTTATCTTGTTCATTAAATTTGTGCATTATTGCCACACCACACTGGGGAAGGAAAACTGGAGGTTTAGATAGATGAAAATAGTCACAATTACACAAAATAAAATAAAGGGAAAAAGTTTAAAAAAGAAACTCTGAAGACAGATTGCTGTACCAGATCAACGGACAATTTCCAAGCAAATATATGTTTGTTTTTCAATACCATCAGAATACCATTGTCTTGTACTTCAATACTCAGATTACTGGCATTTTTGTTAATACACATGTATTATAAAAATCTTTACAACTAAGTACATCCATAAATTAGAGGCCAAAAACTGTTCTGGAAGCTGATTTTTAGATCATGTAATTTGAGGTGGTCTTGAACTTGCTCCTTGGAGGCTGAGCTGAACTAGAAGCAGCCCATTTGCTTGGTAAAATACAAACCCAGGATTCTGTAAAATATGGCTAGCTATTGAAGAACATCAGACCTTCTGCCATGATACTCCCATCACCCATTACAGATTTGTTATTTCTCCAATTAAGTTTTTCCATTTAGAAACAAACAAACAAACTCCCACAGCCCCAAAACCCCCAGCAGTCTTCAGCTGACACAAACCTAGTTGCCCCTGTCCTGCATTTGCCTCAGAGCATGTGTGAAATGGACCCACCAGTTGCATTCCAGTCCTGCTTTAGCTGCCCTGGTAGAAGTGCAGCCTGCCCCAGCTAAAGACCTCAGCTGTGAGGCTGCTATTAGTTCCAACGCTGCTGTTGCTTTTGAGCTGCCTGAGATGCTGTTAGAATACAGTTTACACCTCTCTGCGCTGCTTCTGCACCTGAACAGCCTGCAGCTGCAGCCACAGATCCTGAACATGCATCTATTATTCTAAGGGTATGGGGCCTGCTACTGGGAGAATAGCTGACAAAATTCATGATCCATTACAGAACAGATTTGTCAGAGCTAAATAATTTCCCCTTTCTGGTATCACATGCTGTCACCACATGCTTCATTTTGTTCTCTGGAGGTTTTTGGAAAGCTGCAATCATCTGCCTTCTTCCTACTTCTGTCTTGCCACTATCCCTTTGTGGAAAATGTGTCACTAAATTATAACTGTGGATCTGCTGCTGGATATCTCAGACTTTCTGCCTTGTGGAAAGTTCTTTCCCATAGTTGCCTTTACAAACCCAAAAACACTCAATCCCATCTCTGTATTTCTAAAGGTGAAGGTTAGCAGAAAAATCCAAGACCTATCATATGTGAAAAGTAGTAGCCTGCAACAAAACCAGATTTGTTCCAATCATTTCTACTTTCTGTCCCTGGAAGGTATTTTTTCTTTATCTTCTATTCCCTTTCTTCAGTGGGGGAAATTTCCAAAAAGCTATTCCTCCCAAAGGTTCTCCTGCCTTTCCAAATTCACTCCTTTTCTGAGTTGTAACCCTCTCATCTCTTCAGCTGTTTCAGAGACTCAAATAACATTTGAATATACCACATTAATTAAAAAAACCAAGATATGTAACCATGATGCATATACCTAATGCATGTGGTTCCTTTACTGTGTCTTTTCCTGGTGGAGAAATAACGTAGAGATCTTTCAGCCCTGATAATGAACGCTATTGTTAAAAGAAATGTAAAAGAAGGGCAGTTTACATTTGACTTGGAAGGTGTTTAAAACATGTTAGCAGCAGGAGTGAGTTCCAACGCCCCAGAGAAGCTTCTTCTACTTATACCAAGCATTTCCATGTACAGTTACATAGAGACAGCAGTTACAGTTCTTAGCTGGCAAGCAATTTTTAAATGTCTATATTCAAATATATTTAAAGTATTACCAGCTTTAAAAATAAGGAGAAAGAATTTGAACTTGACAATGTATTATTTGTGAGGCATTAATTATTTAAAAAAAAATCTTCTAAGTCATCTGCATTCGTGAAGTGGTATATGGCCATATGCAGTACCGGGTAGAGCGAGGGGGCATACAGGTTTATCCATGTTGCATTTCTATTGTGTAACTGTGCTGAGAGGAAAAAAGATATATAGTACTGAAGACAGGTCACGACTCAGACTTTTAAGATCAGAAGGGACCATTATGATCATGAATTCTGACCCTCTGTATGGCAAAGTCCAGAAATTTTTCACTCAGTGGTTCATACATCGGGGTATAGTGTCTTACTGGATTATTGAGCATCTCTTAGACATAAAAAAAAGCACTATAAAAATATTAATCTGTCAGCAAGTTAGGCCTAAAATTAATTGAGCTCTAGAAGCCAAAGATACTTCCATTTAAGTCTTACATATTAGAGTATCATTCCTCGATACTGATTAAACAAATGAATAAACAGTCCTTATTGACTCTCAGTATGTGTGCACACACACACTCTTGCTTCAGTATCTTGCCTACCTTTTTTTTTAAAATCCGTTACATATAGTTTTGTGAGCTGCACTAGGGACACTTCAGAATGAAAAAAATATGTAAAATAAAATCTGATTTTATTAATATTCAATTCATTATGTATTTTCTTTATAATGAAGAACAAGCATGGATATAAATCTATGTAAAATTATATGAACAGATTGCTAGAAAGACTGCAGAAAAGTTTTGTCTAATACATATATGGTTATTTGACTTCAGGACAGTTTAGCAAGGTCTTTTTGCCTGTAAATGGAAACCAGCAAGGCGAACATACCGTATTACAAAAAGAATAAGCAAATCGAATGTATGAAGATACCATGGGTGAATAGAATATTTATCTTCCAGAATACATCTAAATAATCTCTAAAATATTCACTAAGAAATCTTGGATCAGTACCATCAAAGAAGGTATTCAGCAGTGCAGGTCAGTACAATAGGAAACAACAGACTTAAACTGAAGAATTAAAGTTTCAGGAGGCAAGTACTAGTATAATTCTTAAATTAAGAGTAACTGAATTTTGGAGCAGTATGCTTCAAGGCAGTAATTTATACCCTACCTATGGTGATAAAAGGCTCTTCGACAATAAAAATGACAGGAGACAGGGAGTAGTCCTAACAGGTTAAATTTGTGATTGTGTGAAAATGCAGGCTGATTGTGACCTTTGCTTCTGTATAAATCCTAAACTTCTTATACTTTCCTAAGTCACAAGGCCTGTTTAAGTTGATCTATGTTAGCATAAGAAAACAACCCCCACTTTTTTTAGAAAGTGCTTGTTTTCATTTTATTTATAATAGTTCAGAAAATTTCTTTTCATCCCAACCAGCAGACCTAAGCATGGATATGTGTGACAACAACAACAATAACAACAAAAATAATAAATGTTAGTTAAAATGTTCAGAATTTCAGCCAATCTTATTCTGTAGCTAGTTAAATTGCCTAGTCACTATACCGTGCCTGCTTGACTGCTTCATCAGTGTTACATTAGTAAAGATCATACATGATAAACCTAGCTCTAGATAATTCTTCAGACTCACTTACTGAACTGGTTTTAGTTTTAAGTCTTTTTAACATGCTTATTAGACTAGTTAATTCCCTTTAGATTTTATTCAAAAAGCTTGTCTAAGAGATAGTTAATCTTTTTGTACCTTATAGGTTATATACGAACAAAGAGCATGATATAATTTACCAGTTTTCACAGTACTAACACTGGTAATTCAAAATTATCATTGTTTAAGATTGTTCTCTCAGACGTCAGTTACCTTGTTGACATTTACAAGTGTATCCATTGATATGATCTTCACAGGTTGAGCCATGTAGACAAGGTGATGAATTACACTCATTAACTTCTATTTCACAAAACTGTCCAGAAAATCCAGCAAGACACCTGAAGCAAACAACATTCCAAATTGTTATACTATGCATAACAATCATATAAAATATACTTTGTGTGGAAAGAATTTGTATAAAGTATGTGCATTAACATGACACAAGTTCATATATTACTGTCTGTTTTAAGGAGTATTTTACTGGAACTCTTCCAGGTTTCACATTGTAATCCATGGTGATCTTCTAGGGGATTCATGACGGTAAAACTCATCCACAAATTTCACATGTGGATGATAATCAAACCTAACAGTCTCAATTACAGTTTACTGGTTCTAGCAAGGTGAGTACAAACCTTTCTTAATATACTCTTGGGAGACTGTTTGTCTACTAAAATAGTTTATTTACCTAAGTAACTGCAGCCTATGTTTGGAAAACTGCTTGTTGAGAAATGTTGCACCATTAAATGTAACTGCAGCAGAAAAGCTAAGCTTCAGGGACCATGCTTTTATTATCATTCTAGTTAGCAAATATTAGTCATCTTGAAACAACTTTTCTGTATTTTTCTGGTTGTAAATCCTATGTGATCATTAATACAAAAACATTTCCATATGATTTCAACATATAACTATACAACTGACCCAAACAGAGTCACAAGACCTCTAATGAAGGTCAGAAATCTTGCATACATACGCACAGCTTTACAGATATACTCAAATATGTTCTGCAAAACAGAGCCCAATAATGTATTTACATTTACTCTTTTGAGATGGGTTGTACCTGGATATATTTCACATGAGCGTATTCAAAAACTCCTGCTAGCAATGGGGTGGTGCACATCTTGTATGTTTGGCTCTAATGAAAAGTATAAAACTTTATGTCCTACTTAGAGGAAGATATGTACATTAACAAACTACCTTTGAGGAAATTAGAACACTCATGTCATCTACTCCTCAAGGTGCTACATTGTATGAATACAAAATACATCATTAGAATGAAGCATCTGCAGTGTCTACCATAGCTTTCCAGATCCTGAAGCGAAAGAGAAGGAGGATGGACCACAGAACAAGCATCTGTAAAACTTAAACATGAAGAACAGCTTAAAGGTCTCTCCTGTTGCTAGCTTCAAGTGGGCACATTTTCATATGTAATGTGTATACTTGCTGAAGAGTAAAACCCAGCAAAGACAAAAACAGTTTACAGAGTTGCTGTCGTCATAACCAGTTGGAGCAAGAATGACTAACGGAGCAGGTTGATATAACTCCAATGGAGAGAATCAATAGGATGGAATCAGCTTCATGTCATGGGATACAATTTGGATGAGCTTTGGATGATTTTCTACTCAGCAAGGCTTGAGTCGTCAGAGACACAACTATATAGCCATGGGCCTAAGTCTATAGACACTGAGGTATAGAAGTGAAGCTGTAACATTAAATATAGATATATGTGTATGTATAAATGTTTGGTAAAATAATCTATTTGGTACTGAAAACTTTCCAAATATTTAAGTGTATATTACCATATACAGTGCTGGGAGCACCACCAAAAAAGAAAAGTTTTAAAATATGACTTTGCCTTCAAATTGAAATTTAGGTGTAAAACTTAAACCCATGAAAGCGCTTACATATCCAGTAAATCAGATCCCACACGCATCAATTTGCACAAGGTACCCTTTTCCTAAGTAAAACAATCATGTTTAAGAATATTGCAAGTATGTCACTTACTGATGTGTTTTATTTCTTGTAAATGCTACAATACCACTGTGTTGTTTGCTTGTGCTCAGATAGCATAATTAGATATAAACGATGCTTCATGACTGCAGAGGCAGGCACTCTATTAACTGAATGATTCTGAGCAATTATAAAACCACTAGCAGTAAGCATGTTACATGTAAGTGTTTGCAAGTCATAGAACAACACCTTAATGTCATCAGCTTTCCCAAATTTCCCAAGATCGCAATAAATTGTATGCTTTATTAAGAGTATTAATGAAATTAACACTTCTTAGGATATGACAAGCACCTGAGTAATTTCTTCAGTTTTTGTTTGCTTTTACCTTCCTTCATTCTCACTCCTTTTTTTATAAATTTATATTTCTGTTCTGCCTCTCCACATTCTTTTCTCCCTTCTATCATTTCTTTTTGAGCATTAGGAGGGACAGAAACTATAGAATGTAAATACAACTGACATTAGAAAGTGTAAGTTGATATGGAAAACAGTTCTTGTGCTATAAATGGCATTAAACCTAACTCAAATACTTTGGAACACATTTGTATGTGGTGCTTGGGATACAACAGTTCTGCAAATGAAAAACTGAGGCTTTCAGATTGCTTTCATATCAAGGTATGACCACTGCAAATTTTGTACATTGATTACCATTTTAAAAAAGACAATTTATGGCTTCATAAGTAAATGCATATCTAGGTTTAGCAGTAAATAACTCTGAGAGCTTATCTGATAAAGAAAGCTAATACACTGTGAAGGCTGAGCTTTCAAACTTACAAAGGTATCAACATAAGATCACCAGTGCAGTACTGAAAGGCAGTAAAAAAATGCTGCTCATTTTCTGTAAGAATAATGCATTCACAATTTAATTATGACCAGTTTATAGGGACGACAGCAAAGATCTTCCTCTTTTCTATCATTCTCTACAGCTTTTTTCTCTGTTATTAAATACTGAGACAACGTAGTACAAATATAGTCCCTTTTCTGTTGTACCTTTATATCAATCATTATCAGGACTGATCATCTTAATTTGGGCATAGGCCAATGCGACAGCTGAACAAAAGACTGAAAAGATTCTACTGAACTGGATGGATTTGAAACAGAAGAATGTACCTTTAGTACTTTTACACTGCAGTAAAGAACAGAGATGGGAATAAGCATTTCAGCAAAATGCTTAGCTGAGGATTAGTGTGGTGTAGAAGATGACAGCTCATTTCCTTCTTCCAGAAAAACATGGCCAACTAGTCACCATTAAACCTTCTATGTATCTGCAGGAGCCAGTTCTTTGCAGGTTTCAACCTGCATCTGACATTAACTGCAAATTGTGATGTAATGATACTTGCAAACTTTCAATTTTGCAATCTTTCCTCACTGCCCATTAATCTCAGCTGGAATGGAAACTCTATGTTCTACAATGAATGCAGAAGTTTATTAAGATGACCTTGAAGGTCCTGTAGGAAGCTAATGAGCATTTACCCTAGTTATGACAAACACTGTTTCAGTAGCACCTATATTAAGTAGCACAATGAAGAAGGGAACTGAAAGAAAGAGGCATACATGCTTCTAAGTCTCTAAACTGCCTTTTAATTATATACACAGGTTTAGAATCAGTGGTCAGTTTCACCAACCATCTGGTAAAACCTATCTTATATATAAATTAATCCCAAGCCATCTAGGAAACCCTTGAGTCAAAATGATCCTGAAATGTAACTATAACATCTTAGGCACTTCCAAGCTGAAACTCCTAAACCAGGAGCAAAGTCCACTGATGATTTTAAAGGTGTTTCCTCCTTATGTTTGCCATTTGGCCTATTGGCTCATATGAACACAGAAAAGATAGATAATGAGCAAGACATGAGTTTGCTCATCAAGAATTATTTTACTGAATATAAGTGGTGAGAGAGATCAGATGGGACATTTGAGAGAGAGCAAGAATACTAACAGAACAAGCGGCTGGGAACACTTAGGGTAGGGAAATATAGGCTGAACAAAGATCCAAACACCAGCGGTCTTAGAACACAAGAGAGTCACTCAAGAAACAGAATCACAGAATCACAGAATCACAGGGGTTGGAAGGGATCTCTGGAGATCATCTACTCCAACCCTCCTGCCAGAGCAGGGACACCTACAGCAGGTCGCACAGGATGGCGTCCAGGCAGGTTTGGAATGTCTCCAGAGTTGGAGACTCCACCACCTCTCTGGGCAGCCTGTTCCAGTGCTCTGCCACCCTCAAAGGAAAGAAGTTCCTCCTCATGTTCAGATGGAACTTCCTACATTCAAGTTTGTGCCCATTACCTCTTGTCCTGTCACTGGGCACCACTGCAAAAAGACTGGTGCCATGCTTGCGGCACTCTCCCTTTAAGTATTTATAAGCATTGATGAGATCCCCCCTCAGCCTTCTCTTCTCCAGACTAAAAAGACCCAAGTCCCTCAGCCTTTCCTCATAAGAAAGATGTTGCATTCCCCTAATCATCTTTGTAGCCCTCTGCTGTACCCTCTCCAGCAGTTCCCTGTTCTTCTTGAACTGGGGAGCCCACAACTGGACACAGGACTCCAGGTGTGGCCTCCCCAGGGCAGAGTAGAGGGGGAGGATAACCTCCCTTGACCTGCTTGCCACACACCTCTTGATGCACCCCAGGATGCCATTGGCCTTCTTGGCCACAAGGGCACATTGCTGGCTCATGGTCATCCTGTTGTCCACCAGGACTCCCAGGTCCCTTTCCACAGAGCTGCTTTCCAGCAGGGAAGTAATGGGGAAAGGGAAAGTAACATTTAAAATGTAAAAGCTGGGGTTTAAAATCATATTTTGGGGACAAAAGAAAAAAGCTATCGAGAAACAGAAAGAATAGAAGGGTCAGGCCCTGCCCTTTGAGTGATAAAGTTGCCATGGCAGTGCTCATCTGGAGGTAGTAAGACCTAGTGCCCTAATGATGCGGCATGAAGGCCATGACTATTTTTATACTCCTTTCATCTAAAAGTCTAAAAAGCAACAGCTCCCAAAGAAAGACTATCTGTGCTTGTAGAAGACCAATTTCCTCATCCTCAGCGTCAGTCTCCAGTCTTTCCAGTAACTAGTACTAGTTCACCTTTGGCTTCTTCTTCCTTGCCTGTACCCCTACATCTCCAGAGAGGGTTAGGAGTGATGAAGCAGAGATACTTCCAGCCCTATTCTTCTAAAGAAGCCATGCCTCTTACAGTTGAGTTTTCAAATTTGGCTTCCAGTGAGATGTTCAGTTTGAGAGGTTCATTAGTTATCACTAGATGATTCCGTAACATGATCGTTGTACTCTCACCATCCCTCAAAGTGCTGAGATAACAGCAGACATTGTCATGTTATGCCTTGATGACACTTAAGATTGTTTTGCTCATAGAGCTAGTTAGCAAAAATATTCAAAGGTTTGTACCTTTCACTCATACTTGATGTCACAAGTGGTTGCAGATAACTGGGAAGATTCAGTCATTAGAAAGCAGTAAGAAATCTCTGCTGGCTGAGTCCTGAATATCAGGGTTATGTTGGGAAGATTTATTTTGTCAGATCCAGAACTCTAGCTCTATTAAGATGATTTTCACTATAGTTTTCATTATGATTCACTATGGGTTGATAGAAGCTGCTCTTTATTCTTGCCCCACAGGGCTTTGTGGTACTTTCACTCAGTAACAGTAGAGTGAATAGTTATGCACTGAAGGTCTTTTTGCAAAAAGCAGCTAGGACATTTAAACTGAGTGAGCAAGGCATTATACAGAATCTAGGAACAGGCAGGAAAGGGGCTGGAGGATGGGCCTGTAATGGACTCAGTATAAAAGCAATTTGCAAGCTTGAAGCTGGCCTAGCTACACAGTTCAGGCTAAAAGAAAGGTAACTCGTTTGGGATGAGGGATTAGCTGTCTAAGGAGCTGCCCATTAATATAATGAAGAAGTGACCTTTTAACCTAAGAGTTGTACAGATACGGAAAGACAGTGGAGTTGTCTCTATGCACTTGGCTGAACTCTTTAAGAAAGATGAATCAGGCCCTAAGAAACATTCAGAGATTTAGTAATCTTAAACCACAATTTAAGCTTTTAATACTATAATATTGATATATTTACAGAACTACAGGAAATTGTAACACTATTGATATTTCATCAATCAAAGGTCAGATAAAATGCCACCTACCTGATTTAAGTAGCCCTGTCTCACAGTGCTGTAGACAACCTATGCAAAGTCTGCCTATACAGTGGATCAGAACTGGACTAATTGTTTATAATTTGAAACATCCTTGCTTTATATATAACATTTAACAATCTAATGCAGCAGCTGCTGCACATGTGAGACTGATCACAGGTCTGCACTCCTGCTTTTCATTATATCAAATAAAATAATTAAAATAGCAAATGCAGCAGGGGAAATTACTATGGATACCTTAAATGTTTTTTTTAAGTTGGACATTATGATTTATCAATCAATAATAAGGTAGAAACACACACTTCCTGTAATGAATTCACAGAACTTACACTGGGAGAATTTCCATTAGTCCAGAGCTTGTCAGGTCGAACCTAAGAATATCAGTGTTTCCACACGAAAGAAGCAATCTTTTTTTTGAGATTAAAACTACAAGAGCAGTAGAGGAATCTACCAATGAATTGGAGCACAGCTGAGGAAAGATCTGTCTGAATGTCTGCTTATGTCCCGAGTTCCTCATACTTCATCATAAACTCAACTGTCTATAATCTTTTGTATAAATGATTATCATCCAAACACTAACTGTAGAAAAATCTGAAACATCCCCACAGTTTCTCTGCTTGGGAAAATTATTCGAAATAAAAAGCTGTTATTTTACTAGCTTGTTATATAAGTATGTAAGTTATTTTTTAAAAAGCTGCACTTATTTAAACAAATAAAAAAATAAACAACAGTTTCTACACAAATTAGAAATTCCATATTTATATCAGTATTGAAAAGATTCATCAGAGAACACGTAAGGAAACTTTGCAGATTTGTTCAAGTGTTTTACGCAGAAGTGGAGCCTAATTCAAGCCTAATCAGAATTTTGCAGTAACAATTTTGCGGTTGCCAAAATATTTGTATTTTCTGCCTACACATTTCCATAGAAAGAGTGAGTAAATCAATAATTGACTTCAACTCCTAGATGAAGTTTTCAATAAAAGCCCAAGATGTCCTATGTAAAACTCCTGTAAGAAAGCAGCAGTGGAAACTGTTGTCAAAGTTTTACTTCATGCTAATTCTGCATTCTTAGGGCTACTGGCACGCATACATTTCTACTACACCAAATACTACATTTAAAACAATTCCAAAGTGATTGATTCATGATTTATTAAGAGAATTAAATGAAGGATTTTGATCTGTGACAATAATAGCTGCAGTCACAGTAAAATTTCTTCTATGTGAGTAACCTTTCAGCCTCAGAGAAAATCTGCAAGAACCAAAGGTCAGCCAAATTTTTCCTTACAACTCTAATTCATATCCTGTTGTAACTCATCACTCTTTGAGTCTGTTTTGTAACTCATTGTTCTTTGAGTCTATTTTTTATCTGTACCCTTTTTATCCTCCCTCCGTTCTTCATCTGCCTTGAAACCTTTTACAGCTTATGAATAATTTGTATATCTGTGAGATATAAGGCTCAGAAAAAACATGGTTTCCACAACACAGAAGTTTATTAGGTTTATCTGGGAGCAATGATTAACAGCAATTGTACTTTATAAGACAGCATTTATGCTGCAACCTTTACCTGCCTATGTGACTCATTCAACCTGGTAAAATCAATGAACTTTATGGACCAATACACACTATGAAATTTGTTTGGAACATCTATTTTTCTTCATGTGTGTTAACCTTGATGAGTGGGGTAATGTTGTGTTAGTATCTCTCGGTTAGGTAATTAGGACTTTGGACAGAATAATAGATCAATATGAAAAGCACCTCTCCCAAGCAACTGTCTTCAGTAAAATAGTCTTGCAAATGTGCAATCTCTTTTCACATTAGTCATGATTTTTTTCTTTTTCAAATATGCATTTTCTGTCCAAAATAAATCTAGTTAACTGCTCTACTGTAACAGGCCAGCTCTGTCACTGAAAATTTACACTGGGATTGCTATACATTATTAACAAGCTATGAAAAGTCACTGGCTAAATGTCATGGAAGCTGAGATATAGCAGCACCTTGGGATTCATATAGCAAACAGTTTAGTTTTAATCATCTTGGACCACAAGGTGTCTTGACATTTGCGAGGCAACTTTTTCCTTTTTAACTTCCACTGGAATCAGACCTCTATTATCTCAACCATAATTCTCAACTTCAAATGTGATAGAAAGTTTTACCTTCTAAATTAAAAAAGTGAAAAATCGATCAAACATGGACCTTATCATTTATTTAATCGATGCTCATATGCCAGCTTGGAAAGGAAAAAAGGAACAGCAAGGAAAACTAGATAATTCAACGACCTTCAGGATTATTAGTGGCGCTTCTTGTGAAATACATGACCCTTACCTTAGAACTACTGAGGCATGACCTTCCTGAACAGTATTAAGACAACAAACTTCTCCAGAACCTTTTTAATTTCCAAGACAAAATGAAAAAGAGCACTGATTAATTTTGAATATACATATTATTACAACATGATTTCTTAAAGCTTTAAAAATTTATTGGGAAAATACATCTATGGTGCCAAATAAATTTGCAGTCATTAGCATACCTTGCTCTCTAACAGCCAACCTTTTGGATCATCAGTTCCAATTTACTGGAATCCAATGCGTCATTTTTGCCCTTTTAAGTAGGATTATTCACAGACAAAATAAAAAAGATAAACATTATTTTATTCAACTGAAATTATTATTTCTCAAGAAATACAAGAGCAAGCCAACGTCCTGACCTACCAACATTACTTTGAAAAATTAAATCTATTTCATTTGCAAGTTATAGTGTGATGCTTATTAAGTTTTGAATGTTCAGATATTTTTATTTCTTTCAAATTTAACTGCTGCAATTTCTGTGGGGTTTTTTTTCTTATTTTACACATCTACCTACACATTATCTGTATTGCTTTAATACACATGTCAAAAAAAATATTGCCTCATAAATGAATGTATACATGAAGTACTGTCATCAGGTTATACAATGAATGACCACAACCCCCTATTCCCCATTACCCTTGCACCACTCCGGGAAGAAGGCGACAGAGGAGTCACAAAGCAGTGAAGTTAAGCCTGGGAAAAAGAGAGCAGGGATGGGAAGGGAAGGTGTTTTAGTTTTTGTCTTTGTTTCTCACTATTCTGTTCCATTCTAAATTGACAATAAATTTAATTTTCCCCAAGTCAAGTCTGTTTGCCAGTGGTCTCCCTGTGTTTATTTAGACCCCCATCTTCTTTTGTTCCCCCATCTTGTTGAGAAGAGGGAGTGGGTGGACATCTGGCAGCCAGCCAAGTTCAACCCATCACAAAGCTATATGCTTTTCCAGATTTCTACGTAACTACTGAAATTCTCAGTTGGTTTCCCTACCTCAAGAATTAACTCTATTTACAGTAATTAAGACAGACACTAGGCCTCTTCAGAGCTTGCCTGAACCTTACTAAGGAGCACATCTCAGAAAACAGTAATACAGCACAAATTTCTTTTTCTGAAAGTGAGATTAATCACTATAAGGATGTTACTGTGAACCTGATACAGAATTCAGAGGCAAACTCTAATAATTATCTAACAATGACCAAGCACCTCATTACTTTAGAAGTAACTTCTATCAGCAAATCACTTCAGCTGAGAAACCTTTCTTCCAGGTATTTTACTATTCCAAGCTTTGCATCATGCATTTCAAACAACTTTCATAGTGAGCTTTACCAGGGCCTTCAAGTAGAACTAAAAGTGTGGGTGCTGGACAGGTCACATAATAAGCTTATCTTGGTGGAAACCATCCCATACATGTTTCACCAGCTACAGATTTTGAACTTTTATCACGTTAAGATCATATGTAGTAATTACCTACAGAAAACTGAAAAATGAAGGTATCTCTTCAAAGTGAATTATGTCCTGTCTGGTCACCCATCTGGTCCGAAGATTGTGGATGCTGGTGATGATGCAGCAGATGACCCAACCAATGTGCATCTTATATAAATAAATGTTTTAAATGTTCAATTGCTTTTAGATTCTGAAAAAGTGATAGGGAAAAAAACCCCACCAACTTTTGTGTGCATGTGTGTGAGAATTCTTAGTGATTTCTGGGATCCTGTGCTGGATCAGCATAGATCTTTGATGTTACTGTGGTTTCACTGGTCTCCATAAGCCAAATGAGTTCAAAGTAATATGAGTCAGCTGCATTATCACTAATACTACTGAAAATTGCTTCTCCTGATGTACTTCGAAGCATGTTTCTATGGAGAGAATTTGACAAAGCAACCAGTAGGGAACTTACAGAAGTGTCTCAGGAGAGCTTTTCTCAGATTACTTTCTCTAAAACCCTTCCCAAGGGTGACACTGTGATTGTTAATTTTAGAACATTGACAATGAAGCTTTCCCCAAGCTACAGGTCTAGCATATCACTTTACTTTTTTTCTTTCCCTTCCCTCCTCTGAATTCTCCTTGGAGGCACTGTCAAGAATGAAGCAAGTTTATTTACCTCTGAAGTAAAATTTTGCTTAGAATGAAGTGAAAATAATTTATAGCTCTCCATGGTTGTCAGGAAATGTTAGTTCTGTTTTAAAGAATAGTGAATGTGAATCAAAAAGAAAAAAATTAGTAATAACACACTATATATTTGATTTTAGAGGGCTTTCTTCCATTTATTCATCTACAGTTATGTTCCTATCATGTTAGCATCAGTGTCTCTCCTAGAGATGTATAACCTGAAGTAACAAAAGTCATCTTTTTCCTTGCTGCTTGCTTGCTTTCTTAGTTTATAGGAAAAGTCATTCAATGATTAAAATATTTTAGAGTTGTATGAAAAATGTTTATTAGTGAAAAATTAAGTTGAAAAGAGGAGTCACATACATAGTCCAAGAGATGTAGGTTCAGATCTTGTAAATGTTCTGATTCTTAAAGTCAGGAACTTCTCCATACTCATCACCAGCTTCTATAGAATGTAGCTTTGCAAAGGTAAAATGAATTTTAAAAGGGTAATTAATAGGACCACTGTGTTGGAGAACTGATGTTAGAACAGGAGCTACAAACCATAAGGTTGTGACCTTATTCCTATGTTGACTTTTCACAGCCCCAGACTTTCACTAACAATAAGAATTTACCATAGGGTTACAGAAATCTCTGACTGGTTTAAATACATCGGACATTTATTTCTGGATTTTCCTCCCATCTCTACTACATATTACTGCCTGGGGTAAATGTAGGGAAGAATGAACCGATATATCAACACTTTGTAAGGAATAAAGGAAACAGAAGCAGTTTATTCTTAGTCCTCTTAGAAAAGCGACCCTCTCAGCACACTATGCTAGATACTCTAGTGCAAGGCATCCTTCTTCCCAGAGGAGGAACACTGCATGTAATAGCCCAAAATAGATTCAGGTAGTTTAGACAAGCTAGTTTAGACAAGCTTTCTTCTCTGCTTAAAAAAGAATTAACAAAATAGAGAATTTATCACCTCCATAGAAAAAAAAATTAAAAAAAAAAAAAGAAAAGACAAAGCAATGGTAGGGCAATAAGGACCATATAAGGAGCTGTATTCCTGACTATAATAATATAAGTGCAATGTGGGCTAAATAAAACTACTTTTTTACTACTCAGGACACACAAAACTACTTGGGACATTGTCTACATTTTTATTTATAAAAATATCTGGTCAATAAGGGTCTTTATTCTCACAAAATGTCTCAGGACCACCACAACACATGCTAAACATTTGCTAATAAAAAGTTCCATTCTTTCTAAGGTCATTCTCATTATAAGAGACCTTAAACTTTCTCCATCCACTTGGATACAGCCTTTATTCTCCCTAAGAGAAAAAGCAGATTTTACTGGCAGTAAAATCTCCCCCTGTGGTTAACATGGACATTCCTATTAAGTGATAAATTACGTACTTGCTAAATCACACTTGGTGGGGTGTGACAGCATTATAAGAAAGGTTAATCTGTTGAAGATCAGGCTAGAATGAATACAGTAAAATAACCACAATGGCTAAGCCTTGACGAAAGTGTATTAGAGTTAACACACTCCTTTCTTTATTTTATTAATCTACCCATTTGGAAACTAGATGCATTTCTTCACACACCAGTAGTGTGGGCAGAATTAAAGGAGGAACTGGCATGTCTGTGTGGGTGTGCATCCTTGCAGGACTGATGAAAAGCCACCATTCAGCTGTTTTCTAAATTAATCCAGATTTGCAGTCAAATTTCACATACAGAAAAGCTATCATTATCTGGTCAATCCCTGCTCAAAGAGAAGTCTTCATGAGCTTTTTACTAATAGTTCTTGTAAATGAATGAGTATGTTAAGACAGGTCATTAGCTGATGTGAACTCTCATAATATCAGTGTTGACATGTTTCTGTGGTATCCAGGCCCTCATTCGTAATCCTGGATACAAAAAAACAGATTAGCATCAGACACCATTTTCTTATTCTTCTTTTATTTGTGCAATTTCTTTGGTTCAAATCAGCTCCTTATGTGACTGTGTTGAGAACCATGCATATGAAAATGGAAGTTTTGAATAGTAGATTTCATATAGAACCGCTTAAAGGCATTGCTTCTTAATGTCTTAGTGATCTCTGTGCTGGAACAGCCACCCGATAATGATAAAAGTAGCCAAAATTGTCTTCAGCCTATTCCAGCCAAGACAGAAAATGAAGTAAAGCATTTTTTATTTGTACTGTCCCCAGCCCCCCAGTCATCTAAGATCTTCCTATTTTCAGTGGGGAAGGCTGGTATTTCCACAGAGCAGTTCATACCAGTTCAGATATCTATCCTACCTTGCAATCTCCATAAAGTGATTCAACTGTTTATTTCAGGAAAGGACAATTCATAGTTTGAGGGTCCCTGTTGCTCCATTCAATACTAGCAGAATCAATGCAACTTGTTTACACAGAAGTCTAATTTTTGCAAAGCACATTTAAGCAAGATGGATCTCATTATTACTGCTATATTATTAGGAGTTTTGTGTCTGTAGTGAGATTTTGTATTTATAAAGACAGTTAGCTAAAAAACATACTTACTTGTTTATTCTCTAAAGTTTCTCATTATTCTGAGTGTCTCTACACTTAAAATTCTTTCCTGCTTATAAATAGACAGAATCAAATATTGCTCACGAGAAGTATTTTATTTTGAAAAGTTATAAATTATGGACAAGTGACTGCAGCTGGGGGATTTCTGTTTCCTAAAGAACATGCAAAGCACTCATTGTTCCAAGCCAAAAAGCCATCCTGAGGGAGAAATCTAGAGGAGTATATACTGGATTATAAAATTCTCACTGAAAAGAAATCTACTCTTTGCAGTTGATTTTTTTTTTTGTTGTTGTTGTATTTAAGCTGCCAAAGGTATTGCTCTAGACTTAGGAGGATTTCTGAGACAGAGCATATCTCAAAGCTAAATCCAACTTGCTTTCTTCCCTTGGATCAGTCAGACACTTCCTTAAGGACACCTGGTTTGTAAGGATATCTGTTTAACAGCTATTCATCATAAGGGAAAAGGAGAAAACATAACAAAAGAAATAAATTAAATAGGATGACACAAACCTTAAGGAGTGATAGATAACTGCGATGATAACAAACACAAGACATTTCAGGTCACTAACTGATGGGACATTGAAAGAACCAGTCGAGCACAACAATGGAGACGTTCTAACTAGCAACAAGGGAAACAACATTGTCGTGCATGTGATGGGAATAGCAGTAGAAAGTAGTGGTCATGTGTAAACAAGCTTCTCATCGATATGCTTTTCTGGCCCATCCCTCCACACAATCCCCACAGTCTGTGCTATCTTCTTACTAAATTCCATTACTATTTTCTGTGTGACCCTTGCTCTATTGTGTGTGTGGACACGAGTAGCCAGTGAACTTAAAGCTGGACTAGCCAGTGAGAAGACCAGCATCTGGAAAGACCCAAGGTTTGAGTTTGCAACTGGTAAGGGGCCTATGGTGTGAGTATGGATATCAGACTTTAGGTCCATGCTAATATTTGAGGGATCCGTGAATACCAATTTATCTGTGAATAAAGACAGAGAGGTTGTGTGCAAGTTCCACTAGTGAAAATCAAGACCATCAGCCAGAGAGGAAGAACAGGATCAGTCAATCCACGCCGATCATTTGTAGGTGACTGCTGTTGTGCATGTGGGTGCCTGTAAAGACACTGCTCTGCTGAGAAGTGTGGCTGGTTGGCTAGAGGGGGTGTATTTGAATTTTTGGAATTTGCACGCAGCCTCACTCCCGACCAGAAGCGTAAATGTGTAAACATCTAAAAGATCAAGCAGAGAAATCCTCTGGGCTTGCTTAAGATCCACCAGAACCTGCTCTCCCTTACTACTCCTGCTTCCCAATTTGAAGTACGAAGAGAGAGAGCTTTGAGGAGTTGGCATCCTTTCTCACTGCCTCAAAAACTTGCCAGAAGACAAAGCTGTTGCCTTCTCAGTGACTGTCTGCAAACTCTGCTCATGTAAATAGGACTTCAAGTTAACTCACTTCCACTGACTGCTCACAACTTCACCCTGAAACTGATCTTTGTCAGCACCAGCAAAGGTTGGTACTTGATTTGTATTACAGCTGACGTGCTCAGTTTTGTGATGGTGGGATTTTTGTGTATTTTTTTTGGTTATGCTATTCCTTTACTTTTCTTTTGTGAACCACTACAGGATCCAGTGGGAGAGATCATTGCCAATACTTCATGCTTCTTCACATTAAGTGCTTGACTTAAACTCCTTTGTGTATATTAGCTTATAAAACAAGTCAAGAGCTCACAAAATGCTAAATAACATGAGAGATGTAACCCAGAGAGATAACCCTTTTGATATAAAACATTCTGTACTACTTTAGTTAGTACTATTTAAGACCTCTGTACTTCCCAACTCTGATAATACAGCTATAATAGAGAATTGTGAGTACCTCAGTACCAGGCTACTATTTATTGTCAAGACCAAACTCTCTACCCCCCTTAGCTTATTAGTAGAATCCCCAGGGATCATTTCACAGTGGCTGTCTCATTTGATTCTCGGTGTTAGTCATTTTGACTTTGAATGGTTCAAAACCAAGTGAACTGTAATAAGTTTCATTTGAGAATATATGCTCAGTTTTACAAATAGTGTCAACACAGCTTGTCCTCCTGTGTCTCACTTTTGTAGTCCTTAAGCTCACTAGATATGGCATTGCTGAAGGAGAAACCACAGGGTTTGTTCTAACACTGCAAGGCCAGTGGACTGGGGCTTATCAGGCGTGATTTGTCTGGACTTAATTTATGCTTGCCTGGAGCTTTGTTATAGCTTTTTTAGCTCTAGCAGACTGTTATCTAATTTGTTTGAGTTTTGCTTATCTTTTTACAATTGTGTGGTGCTATGTCTCCTGTTATAATAATTCTGATATAGCTCTGTGAGTAACAGATAGTGATAACAAGTACTATTCTAGTGACCGAGTTTAATGTGCACAGAATAAATAATGTGGTATTGTGGAATACAAACACTGGATAACAGTAGAGGCTTTGAAAAATATAAACACGGGATGACAGATGAAGGCTATAAACAAATCATCACTGACTAACTACTGATCATTGAAGAGATGATACATTTGGAGTGGGGTGAAACTGGCTTTAGGAGAAAAAAAAGACAAGCTTCCAACATAAAAACCCCACACCTCATGTAACAAATGCAGATGCAGCACAGAAATACAAAAGAAGAAAGGTGTAGAACGTGTTAAAAAATGCTTTAAAGTATCTCCTAGTATGAGCCTCTCCAGTATGTGAAAGAAGCAGCCCCTACTACATTCCCCTGGCAAAGGATTCAGGATGACAACTTACCATAACCTTTTCCTCCCGAATGAAACCATTGCAAGTGGAAAGTTTGTTTGTCAGTTTTAACTATTCAACTATTATTACTGTGATTGAACTGCAAGAATTGGGTAACTTGCATGGTAAGTCTTAGTACTTTTGTAACTGGACTGGTAATGTTTCTTTGGCAAG
>VFFE01007237.1:3079962-3123203 GCA_008921705.1 Burhinus oedicnemus | reverse complement strand
GCCCCCCAAAAAATTGGGGGGGGGGGGGGAACAACAAAAAAGAAAAGACAAGCAAAAAGCTCCCCACAACAAACGCTGTCCAAATAAATAAAATATCCACAAACTTCCAAAGACTGGGACTCCCATCCCCAAAACTGCTGAAAGCAAGGGAAAATCCCAACAAAAACTTGCAGAAAAAAATGCACCATCTGCCTTTCTCTGACACCTGGATGCACCATCTACACAGTTCATGCCATGTGCTCGCAGGAGAAGGTGCCGATGAAGGAATGAATGCCTTCTCATGGTGGTGCTGGAGACAGGGCATGTGTGTTGTGAGGCTGCACTCGGGTGCATCCCCCAACGGCATCTCAGGCCATCCCAGACAGTGACTGGAAATATCCTGCTTTTTCCTCACCCTGTACTGAGGCTGAGCTAGGTCCCTGCCCTCATGGGGACCTCTGTGGGGGATAGGAGAATGACATTTTCTGACAAACAGTCTGGTCAGCCTACTTATGGCACAACCACCGGCGCAGCTCCTCGCCATGCGGGAGGAGATAGGGCTCCTTGCAGATGCATCCCCTCTGCTCGCATCCAGCTCTGCTGGCTTCTCGTCTCCCCATTTCTCACTCCTCGCATCTTGTTGCTCACCTGGTGGTTACCGAATGCAAAGTGAGGACCAGGAGTGACACTGACTGTGGTCTTTCCTGCATGCTACAGTTGTCAAATCCAAATTACAGCAAACAAAAATATGCTGCCACCTAACAACACATTATAAAACCCTCTGGCATAGTCTGGAGAACTTCCTCTTTTTTCTAGCACCTAGTAGACTTTTGTCTATAAATTTGGCCAAGTGAAGATCAGACTCTAGATTCCTCTGTCACCTTTATTTAACTAGAGAAACTGGAATTAACACAGAGGTAACCCCTTTTGGGAGAGGCTTTGTCAGAAGATGACATTAGCCCCTTTTTTTCTCCTCATGGATTTTGTCAGTGAGCCAAATCACTAAAAATCATGAGTGTCCAGCTCCATCCTTAAACCTTTCTTTGCTATGTAAACCTCACACAAAACTTCAGTCACCCCAGTCCCTCTACAGTTTTTAAATTCATTTTGCAGCAGTGTCAAAGAGGCCAAAGACACTCTGTGACATTTTGTTGCTTTTACTGACTCTGACATTGTGCCGAGCACATACAGAGAGGACCAAATTGCTCCAACCCCTACAATTTTTATGCTTCCCTTACGCCACTGTTCTCTCACTCCAGCCAATTTAGGATGCTGGGACCTTGCACAACTGAACTAAGTGGCTTTCTAAGCCAGATCTGCTCATTCTTTTGAAGTCAATAACTGCTCACTGGATAGAAGTTATAAGTAATATATTTCTCTTTGTGCCTCTTACTGACAACAAGAAAAACATTAATTTAACTTCTTTGGCTGAATGTGAACTGAAGCCTTAAAAAGAAGATGAGTGACTCAAACTACTTTGCTGCTGTTGCCCTGCAACTCTCAAAGAGAAATGAAATACTGCAGGGATCCTAGAACTCAGTTACAGTGACTTTCACAGGAGACAATAATTCCAGTTACAATCTGCCAAGCCACACAAAAATACTAGTTCAGCTTTATGCACATTACGTCTCCTTGACCCTGCTAAATTCTGAAAAGGATACATGTTTTTAAGGGACTTAACAAACAATTTATTTCCAGCTGATTTCTCTCTGGCAAAGAAACTGCTATTGAAATGTTACTTTTTCCTGTAGACTTGGAATCACATCACTGGTACATTTATTGTTGTCATTGTTATTATCACTCGTAGGAATGTAACATCAAAATAGCCAGATCAAGATCTGTGAGTCTGTACACATGATAAGAGAAAGTGCTAGCAATATAAATAGACGAAGCCAGAGGGATGGGAGCACAGTCAAAGAGAAGTAAGGTACTCAAGGTCATCCAAAGTAGCAGTGAGAAAGAACTGACATTTTATCCCAGTAAAAAATTCTGAAGCTTTCCATATGGTAGCCATTTCAAAAATAACATAAACAACTTGCCAAATTAAAGCAATCTAAATTTAGGATGTTATTCTGCATAATGTAATACCCTGTAGCTTAATCTTTTTCAATGGATCTATAGTGACTTGCTAATCCTATCTGACATAAATACAGAAGAATCAGAAGTAATAATCTGTAACTCATTAATCCTGATGTTGGTTATGATGCCTACTATTATATTTCATATCAGTGCCTTACAGCACATTCAGCAACAATGTGAATGATTAATCAGCATTAGAGGAGGAGATGTAGTTGTATAGATTCCTACTTTTTTTCAAACTTTCACTTTGTTTTTACATGTATGCACATAATAAATATATACACTCAACTAATTCAGAACAGTAGTATGTTTATTAACCTGTGTAATCATTTGAGATGTTTACAACTACTTTTCTCATACTAATTAAAAGGAAAAATGTAAACCATCTCTTGCTTTTTCAAGCTGCTTTTCTTAAAAAACATTCCACAGATGGCATTTTTGACTAGCGTTGTACAGTAATGTTTTATAAAAGTTGCATAGAGGCTTATGAACTCCAGTTAATATTTAACGCCTGCTTTCAGTGGCAGCGGGAAATGATCCATCTATGTCAATAGTAGAAAATAACAGGAACAAAAATTTCCTTGGGAGGTATGCCCTTTTGAACACAGGGCAGTTCACACACCTTGTAGAGAATTGTTCAATGGTTATCCTGCGTTCACAAAGTGCCTCCCCTTTTGTTTAGGCTCTATTCATTGCACTTCCAAGTTTTCCATGTATCTTCAGTCCTACGTGGTTGACCTGTGTGAAAGTTTGCACCCTCCTACTCCTCAAGAAGGAATACCTGTAACTGCCCTAGCTCCTGCTTGTATTTTTGTACCTGTTCATCAATAATAGTGTTGAAAGTAGCTTAAGTCTTGCATAAATTTAAATATCGAGTACACAAACTAAGGTTTTGGATCAAGGAATAAACAGAAAGTTGGGGTTTGGCTTGCCAACTATTTCTGCAATCACTGTTTTACATCTTTGGCTCTTTCATGCCCAGCAATGTCTCTGTTACGGAAGACATAAAATTCGTTTTTCTAAATACAGGTATAGTTCTGCATTACTGTATCTAGAACAACATTCAACAAAAATTAAAGTACATATAATATGGGGAAAAAAATCCTTTTCTTGCCACAACAGAATGCTACAGTAGCTAACCAATGTTGTTCTGTTAAAGATAGAAACCGAAGGACCTGAAATAAAAAA
This sequence comes from Burhinus oedicnemus, assembly GCA_008921705.1. Taxonomy (NCBI): domain Eukaryota; kingdom Metazoa; phylum Chordata; class Aves; order Charadriiformes; family Burhinidae; genus Burhinus; species Burhinus oedicnemus. The sequence continues at coordinate 3,119,957 of VFFE01007237.1, read as the reverse complement.
AAAAAAAAAAAGGTGGGAGTTTCGTACTTCTCAGTGGGTTTTTTTCTCTTTCTGAGCATATAAAAAAATCTTATAAATAAGTGTGCACACCGACACACAGAGACATTTTTGTGCTAGAATAAGCTCCTGTGGGTATATAAGCTTCTTTGGGTAAACATTCTAAAACAGGAATGTGATGCAATCTTCCAAGAATAATCACATTTTTTTAAAAAGCATATGTTGAAATTATGTATATTTGTACACATTAACTCCTTTTCATTTTGAAATACATATATACACTTACATCCATATAAACACCTCTGTGCATATTTACACTGCCTCTATACAAGAAAACTGATTTTCCATTACAAATGCGAACACTTGCAGATGTCTGTCACAATTTTAGCTTTATGTGTCAAAAAGAAATGCATTTGAAAAAGCTTACTTTCTGTTCCTAGTGTTGACTTTTGAATGAAATACAAGTTTACATTCTATGCATACACTCCAGAGAAGGCTAAGAAAGCACCTCAAAAATTATAATACTTGGACATATCCAGACATTAGATCTTGTAAATTCATTAAACCTATTTCTAGGGCAGGCACTTGATTTTTGCATGCAGATGTTTGCAACTTCAAAAGTGCATGTGCATGTTTATGCACACGTATTGTCGCTGAGATCAGATGCTTTGATGTAAATTGAATACTGGTTGTTCATTTGCTTCTGAATGAAAAAGTTGCAGAAAACCAGGCAGTGGTTATCTAAGGTGCCACAGAGAATGTGGCTGAGATGTAAATCAGTAAAGATATCAGTCTCAAGGACCTTGGCACACACAAAGAAGCGACACTGCTGTGGTCTTGTGAAAAAAAACTAAAACATTTTCCATAGGCAGTTGTGTTAAACCTAACAGTTGTCAATTATAAAGCTGCAGATGTTTCAAAATCTGATTAGGGCTGACTGAGTCCTTTTGGTTTTAGGCCATTGATTTCAAGTGTGCTTAGAGATCTGCTAGAAGGCACAGTGTGCAAATCTATACAAATAAAAGTGCTGGCAAATTGCCAGGGTATTACATATAATCTCATAATCCAGCAGGTGCTTGCTCTGGGAAAACAAAGTGCTTGATGTGGCTCTCAAGTTTTCTGCTAGGCAGTGCCTGGTATAAAACATAAATACTTTGTAGTCTTCTTTTTTAGGTGGATGATTAAAACATATGTACCTTGTATTTATCAGAAATTATTATTCCAGTGTTATAATATGCAAGAGCTCTGACTGTATGACCAGCTAGAGAATAGTAATGAGAGTGGTTTTTGTAACATAAATCTTATATATCTAAGGCTTCAAAAAAGAAAAATAAAGTATGGTTTCACTTAGTAATTCACCTAATATTTTTTTATTTTTCCAGCATCAGTATCACATTAAATTTTCTTAATAGGTGTGTGGTGGTGTGCTCCCCACTCCCAGGCGCCAACCTGACCTTTATCTTCTGTAACACTACCCAAGTGATAACCACCTGTGGTGGTCACAATGGGTGCATGTAGTTGTGATGGCTGCACCCAGCTCAATGTGGTTGCAGGGAGACAGATAACAATACAATAGCCAAGGGCTAACTTGAGCAGGGCTGGTACTGTGGTCAAGATGCAAATATGACTACAGGTCAACCATCTTACCCCCATAAATGGTGCACAGCCCACGAGCCCTTTGAGCTCTCCTGAACTGCAGTGGGCTGCACACCAGGATCTCCCCTTGAGTAGTGATGTCTCTCAAGGTTACTTCTCAAGATTCAGAGATTCCTTGCCACAACAGATCCTCCGTAAGTGACTAATATCATGCTGAACTTCGTAATCTTAGCTAAGTGATATAAAGGATTGATTGCACACATACAATCCTTTAGACATAAACCATTGACCAAGTCTGAGAGTAGGACTGGATCCAGCCACACCTGGACTCCTCTCTGAGAAGGAGTTTAGAAAGCAAGGGGGTCCTTTCTGAATCTCGACTTAACGGGAGGGTCTCCCTGACAGTTCTGTCTGACCCTGTCCTCTATGCAGTAAATAACCAAGTGTACCTTGCCATTAAATCTTGTTAAAACAGTCGCATTTACTAACAAACTTTGTTAAATCCCTGTTTTATATCAATAAATGTATCGCTGCTTTTCCCTACAAGTGAAGTGCATCGCTCCATCTGCAACAAGGTGACACTGGCAAAATAGTAAGAATTTCCCAGTTACAAGTAGTTCTTTGGCAGGGAAGCTGTTTCCAGGTATCTTTCATTAAAAGGGAAGGCTGGGTGACAAAAACCATATTATTTGGACCTAAAAAAATAATGAACATACATATAGGAAAAACCAAAAAGCTAGAACCATGATCCAAGCATGAAATATTGATGCCCAAGGAAGAAAGTCAGTTTAGCATTCCTTATTAATACTTTGACCTGTTAAAGGTATTAAAAAAATGGTAATCATACTAGAAGTCAAGTATATCTGGTTCTATATTGCAACAGATATTACAAATGAATTTCAACAGAGATCATAATCCCTAATAACATTAGCATTCGACTGTTTTCCTTTCTATCCAACCCTTCCCATAGCCCTGTAGACTAATCTATTCTAAATTCAGAGTGATTGCTACCCTTAACTATTTAGATTTCTGGCAAAACACAGATCATAAAACTGCTCCCAGAATTTTATTCATTAAGCTCGTCAGCTTCTATTTAAACTGATTGTGTATATGTAGCCTCTTTTTATCAAATATCATCCATTGAACCCACCATTCTGCATTCAGCAGTGGGAAGGATCACTGTTTCAAGAACCTGTTCAAGCCTCAGTTACAGGTAACTATATGTGTTAGAAATTTCCTTGTCCTTCCAGTTGGTTTTCTTTACCACTTGTAGCATAATATACACTTTCTCTTCCACCTCAAAACCCAAAAATACTGTATACTACATTTTTAAAATTATATGTATCATGATGTGTTTTGTTTTACCTTCATTACTCATAGACTCTGTTCTGATCAGCAAACAGTGTATTCTGACTTGCTCAGACATTTGATTCTACTAGTACTGAAGAATCCCAAAGGATTAATCATTATAGAATCATAGAACGATCTAGGTTGGAAGGGACCTTTAAGGTCATCGAGTCCAAACATCAACCTAACATGGCCAAAACCACTACTAAACCATGTCCCTAAGCACCACGTCTACCAAACTATATCCTCTTTTGAGCAAGGGTTAAGCCTAATTTATTTTGCAGTGCTAAAATATATTGAGCTGTTTAGAACTAACAGGCAAAGAGTTTCGTGTTTAACTATTCAATGAGGCCATATAGTTCTGTCTTCAATACTAATCTGTTTGCCACATACCCTGGGTATAGAAAATATTTCCATTTATTTCTTCTTACCTCATGGATACTTTGCTGGGTGTTCACTGGTGGACTATTTAATTCACTAATGGCTGTGACTAGCAATAGAGGTGACTTGACTGCTGATAAGCAGTCAAAATATGCTATTATTTTGTTTTACTTCTGTTTTCATCATACGTTCAACCCTGTTATACAGCGAGTACCTTATGTCAATATTTGAAAGGGAGTTCACACTGATGGTTAGAAAATGTTATTACAAAAATCATATGTGGCTATATATATAAATATATGGATATATCACTCTATAGGTACACATACATACATATATACACATGCACACATTTACTGTGTATATATTTACACACATAATCTCAAAAGGGTAACATGACATAGAAATGTTCCATAGAGAGATTTAATTGAATGAAATATATCAAAATTCAAGAATAATCTATTAATAGTTAAAATATATTTTTCTTCTCATCTATTCATATCATCTTAATATTTTTGTTAATTATATACTTAAATTAATTGTGTTTTGTCTGTGGTAAATTCCTTTACCAGCTACTGAATTTAAAGCCAATAATAAATCTTTTGGGTACCTTTTCAGTCAAAGGCACAAGATCAAAATTATTCCCAATATCATGGATGTAGGCAGCTAAATCCAAGAGAAGACATACAGCAGAATACAATAGCTTTTTGTTATCCCCTGTTACTGGAGGGTAACAGGCCTGCAGGTCTTCATTTACCACAAGTTTTCTTTAGCCCATTCCAAGCCCATTCCAAAGTCAGATTGCCTTAAATTGTCAGTGAAGCTAGTTTGAGTTAACACAGTTGGCTTTGTCTGACTTGGATTAGGGCAGTTTTACTCAATCCTTTCTGCTACTGGCAGTTACTTCCAGAAGCTGATTACAATCCTATGGGGCACATAGGGTTAAAGACAGCACTGATGAGCAGTAACGAGCAATACAGACAGTATTTTTAGCTGGAACTGTTATACCTGAAGATGATGTATGTCGACAGTGACCATTTCAGAGTGTTCTCCTGGTCCCTTTGCCTTTGGAGGAAATTATAATTGGACAATACCTATGCAGTCAGAGAGTACTGAATTCAGCAAAATATGCAGGCATACGGACAACTTCACAAAAATACAATGATGGAGGAGAATTCAAGTACGACCTTTTGTGAAATGGAATGGTTAATACTTTTGTCTGTGCTGGGAAAGATGCACATAAACAGATTCACATAGACTGTGACAGTTTGGATTTGTTGTTCCTGCTCTCCAACAGAATGGCTTAATTTTCCATGCCGCTTTCCTTAAATGTTGTGAATCATCCAAATTACTTACTTTTGAGATGTTACAACATCTTGATGAGGCAGTCTGAATTAACCCTTCGATTCGTGGCAAAACACTGAAATATGCTTCTTTACAAAAGGGAATAAGTTTTTGGTCATGTTGTAAAAGTTCTTTCTTTGATAAATACAGAAAAAAATGACTAAAATCCTTTATCTAGTCACAGAGTGAAACCTACCTGAAATAAATGAGACCTGCACTACACCTGCCCAGCTCTAACTGATGAGATGATTTGCTATGCACTGAGAAAACAAAGAACAGATAATTGCCATGGGGAAGGTCTACTGGAAAGCAGTCAGGAGGAGATCTGACCTATCTCTACCCTGCTATAACGGTCTAGCCATACGCTCTGTAAAGAAACAGAGAATCATAGATGAACCGTTAATAACTTTACATTCTTGTAGCACATTTGCGGTGGGGGCCAGAAAGTGATAGTAAACCAGGCAATGAGCGCTAATTGACTTAGATGGGGAGAAGATTGTAGAGATTATCTAGGATGACTTGACCAGCAAGGTCATTGTGCTAATCGTCCAAGTTAAAGAGCAATGAGTAGTGAAAACAATAGTCCCTTGTGGGAACACATCTGCAAACACCCAATGCTGCAGAGGGGGTTGAGCCTGAAACAGAAGTGCTGCACGTAAAGGCCAGACCACCAGCCAGGACTGGGACCAGCCAGGTTTCTGTCCTGTTCCCCCTGCCAGGACCATGGTGCTGGTCACAACCACACCAGAAGAGCCGGGGCCTTGGTGAGTGTGAATGTATTTGTATGAATATGTGTGTTGTAGAATAGGAATTGCTGTACAGTTGGTATAGTCATCCCACAAAGTAAATAAATCTTATATTTTATGTTACTAAGGAGTGTGGTTCTGTTCTTGCAGCCACCCTAGGCTGAATTCCCCTATTACAATCTGTTTGGGTCAGCACAACACCAACAATCAATACTAATCAAGAATGCAGTCTGCCTTTCTGATATAGCTTCAAATCAGAATTAAACAAGGGTGTTATGTAACAGATGGTATATGTACACTGGTAATTAACTTTTTTAAAAAAGCACAGCCTTATTACTAAGCTGAGAAAAAAGCAAGAAGTTTTTTATGGAGACCAATATAGGTCAGAGTATCGATTATAACATACAGAGTCTGTAACTTTTAAAGCTGTTGTATAAATTTTTGAGCAAATCAGATACTATAAAATTGTTATCTCTAAGATGTCCCCACTGCCTTTGCAAATTGAAGGGTTCTGAATCCAGTAGTTAGTGTATATTTGATACTAACATACCAGGCTAGGATCTAAATTTAGATGTCAACAAGCAAATATGCTGGTACCTAGTAAGATGCCTAGGGCTCAGTCTAAGTTTGCAAGATATGTGGACCAATAGAGAGGATCTGAAGATCAGTAATTTGATTCTAAGTGTCTGACAGCCATACTGTATGCATTTGATGATTTTATTTTTTTTAGCTTTAAACTAGTTATGGTCTAGTCCTGTGGGCAAACCCATTTGCACTTGGAGACCATTAGGTGTGGGTTGAAGCACATCTTCTGTTTTAGCTTCATCCAAAACAAATCTGTTATATAATCTGAGACCACTCCATTATATGAATCAAAGCACAGTAAATCAGGCAATCAAAAGGTCTCACAAGTGAACTCTACATAAACTAAAACATTAATGTATGCCCTTCCTAAGATTCCATAATATTTGATAAAGACCTAGTCAGTACAATTAGTTAGCGAGACATCTCAGACATATAGGTGATTGTCCTTAGGGAAATTATTCAGTACCCCAGGGTTTTAGGAGCTGCAGAATCAGACTGCTACCAGAGCTACCACAGATCTCCCATAGATACTATGTCATATCTGCTAGTCTGTTGTAAAAGTTTTGGGTACTCTAGGGTACTTGAAATGACATTGATATCAATGTTTAGGCAACAGAGTCTGGAATAGACACTTTAGTTAAGCTCCAGGTCACTATGGAGGGTTGAATTGCTCTTCAGGCTGCAGTGACTGTACAGAGTGGTTTTCATTGACTACAGTAGCAGCATAGGCAGCGGGCTGGCTATATGTGTACACCTAAACATAGACACATGTGGAAATTTAAATGTATATGTTTTATTCTGGAAGTGAATTGCCCCAGCTGTCCGCACTGCACACAAAAAGACGCACCACCTGTAACGGTGTGTTGCCACTTTCAGTACCAAACCCAACACTGACATAAATATAGGATGAGCTAACTTTTGTTTCATACCAAAATGCCAAGAAGTAGAATTTTATTGCTGTTGTGATATGTCAGATTTCTGTTTTTACTGCCTAGTCTATCAGAGCACAAAAAGATTTGTTCTCCGGAGCAGTCTCCCTGATTAAGAAATGGCACATGAATTACAAGAGGTTTTAAAAAAAGTTTGTGTTGGTCTCACTCTAAGTTAATGCAGTAGTGTTACGAAAGCACAGGACTTTAAATAAGATATAAGGGGGGAGAAAGGAAGGCTGTGCTCAGTACACCGTGAGAAATACTTTAAATGGGTAAATGACATAATAGTTTCCTAGCACCCGTGTTTGATCTCTAGGGGTCTGGGTTCAAACATAGTACATCAGTAATGGAATGAGATGATGTGATCCTGAACTAATCTGTAATTGAAATTCACTCACATTTAAAAACATGATAGACTGTAGTTCAGCAGAAGTAGGACTCTACTTAAAAGTGCTGTACCCATTAAACAATTTGGAAATTGAGAGTTATGGAATACTACTGAGAGTCACAAGAAGTCACATAATATTAATCACTGTGAATGCTGATGTGGACCAGATGTGGAAATACATGTGTATAGAATATAATATATCTGGATACTCATTTCTAATATTAGTCTTATATATGAAATCATGGGCAGAATAGTAAAAATAACACAATTTAAGGAGAACTAGAGAATATCTTGCATTAGGCGAACATAGATAAACTGCCCTTTTTATTTCAGCATTCATTATTTTATGCAATACTGTTAAAAAATAACAGAGACGGAAGCTGTTAGTGATTGAAATAAATTTTGAAAAGTATTAATTAGCTTTCCAACATTCTTATTTTTATAGTGAATATTAACATTTCCCATGCTCAGAAACTTTTATTTGACTGTGATCTTAATGCATGCAGCTTAATAAAATTACAAAAGTGATCTGTTATTGTCTTTAGTGAGAAGAATTGTATTTTCATTTTCAGTTAATTTACAAAATGAAAGTGACATCTAATATAAAGCTCTGTTGTATATCCAAGTTATTCTGGAGTTAGCATCAAAGTGGGGTGAAAATAAAAGGCTTCTCTAATGACTACTGATCACACTGCATCTTCAGAACAATGATCCAAAGCAAATTATTTGTTCTTTCTGCCCTTCAAAAATATAGAAGCCTAGTAATATTAATATACACCCACTAGAATTGTATGTCTACATAATTAGCTATTGATGAAGACTATACTGGTTTTGTACTCAAGTTTCCAAAGAAAAGGAAGTGGTCCTTTGTTTTGTGACTTTCATTTCACTCTTCATGCAATTTTTGGATGGCCTTTTGTTGTTAGTGTTTTCATTACTAGGAATGTAAGTAATATCCTTAGTTTTATCATAAACTGCCTCCATTTTAAAACTCAGCTAATATGTTATGGAGTTCTAGTTTCTTGATTAAAAGGATTGTTACGTTTGCCTTAATGTATATAGATGCAGAGGGAGGCAAAGTACTATTAATAAAGAAACCTCAACTATTTCCATAAATCTTGAGTACTGCTGTGCAATTCTGGACATTAGTGGAACTATCCCAAGGCTATGCTGCCTCAGGATTAGCAAAAATTCTTTATGTTATAGGGCTGAGTAACATGGTAGTGACAGAGATTTAAAGACAATGATAGTGTTATGTAGTTTGTTATTCTAAGACCATATAATCTGTGATTAATTTTAGTATTTGATTTTCTATGGTGCTCAAGTGCTCATTGGTTTGTTTGAAACAAGCATCAATGAATTAGCATGTACTGATAAATCTTTGATAACAAGCATGATCCTTAAATCTCATCTTCCTACCAGACGTAACACATATTTTCATTGAATCACAGAATCATAGAATTGTTTGGGTTGGAAGAGACCTTAAAGATCATCTAGTTCCAATCCTCCTGCCATGGGCAGGGACACCTTCCACCAGAGCAGGTTGCTCAAAGCCCCATCCAACCTCACCTTGAACACCTCCAGGGATGGGGCATCAACAACTTCCCTGGCCAACCTGTTCCAGAGTCTCACCACCCTCACAGTAAAGAATTTCTTCCTAATATGTAATCTAAATCTACCATCTTTCAGTTTAAAACTGTTACCTCTTGTCCTATCGCTATACTTCCTGGTAAAGAGTCCCTCCCCGTCTTTCCTGCAGGCCCCCTTTCAGTACCAGAAAGCTGCTATAAGGGTCTCCCCGGGGCCTTCTCCAGGCTGAACAACCCTAACTCTCTCAGCCTGTCTTCACAGGAGAGGTGCTCCAGACCCCTGATCATCCTTGTGGCCCCTTTGTGGTTTCATTTACATATGAACTTCTAATAACATAGCCACCTTTAAATTTTGTTCTTAGCCTGATAGGTATGTTTGCTCTTAGCCTGATAGGTATGCTTAACTACTTATTCAGATATTATAAAGCCAGGCATCCATTGATATCAATGTAGGCGAACTGAAATTTAAAAAAAAAAAAAAAGAAAGAAAGGTATTTGGGCCAGAACTGGCATCATATGAAATGTATCTATCTACGTCCTTCATCTCTATACAGAAGGATCAAGCCATAGAGAACTTGGTGTCAGGCTTTGATTTGCTACCCTGATCACAGTAATTTTCAAAGCAGCACAGTATGTTGATACATCTCAACTCTATTGGCCTTTAAATCTATGGCAGCTAGTTGTGACTTGGGAGACAAAGGGCTATGTCTAGCTTACTCACTAAAATGCGGCCACCTACAAAATACCAAGTATTTCCTTCTTTACCTGAAGATACTTGTACCTTTATGTAATTTCTGATGTAAGGCAATTTCTGTATGATTATGGTCCCATTGTTTCAAAAGCATCCACCCATAGCCAAACAAATTTTGATATATTGTCATCTTTTGGCGATTTCTGAACTGTGTAATTTTTTTCTTCTGATCTTTGCATTTTAGCTGTTTGATTTTGAACCAAATGCCACACAATTTCCTTCTAAGCCATCCTCAGAATGTGTTAAGAGAGGACTTGGTATAAGCTTCTCTAAAGCACATAAATCATAGGATAGGATCAGAGCAAATCTTAGGCTGGAGGGGTCCTCTGGAGGTCATCTGGTACAGCCTCCTGGTCAAAACAGGGATAATACCAAAATTAATCCAAGTTGCTCAGGGCACCCAAGTCACATTTGGCAGAGCTGCACCACAGCCAGTGTCCCTCACCTGCACTGATGCAGGGAGTCAGTCCCACAAGCAAGACTTTGCATTTGTCTCTGTTGTAAACCATGAGGTTCCATGGGCTCATTCCTCCAGCTTGTCAAGGTCCATCTGGCAGCAAATGCCACCCTTCAGCTTCTGCTCTCCCCACTTTCATTTGTTATCACTGGCAAATGCACTGAGGGTGTATTCTCTCCCCTCTTCTGGATCCCTTCAATCAGTGTTAAATAATATCAGCTCTGGTGTGAAATCCTGATTCAAACTACTGTACACTACTTTCTGAGGTGATGTCAAGGCATTTTTCCAGACATCTTATAGCCTACTCATCCATTTCATGTCCCCTTAGTTTGGCTACAAGGATGCTGTGGGAAACTCTTTTGAATACCCTGTTAAAGTTGAAGTAAACAGCATCACCTAGTCTCCCACAGGGATGGAACTGGTCACAGATGACAATCAGCTTGGTTAAAGATGATTTGTCTGTTGTAAGCGCAAACTGGCTGTTCCCAGTCACTCTTTTGTGTCCAGAAATAGCTTTCATGAAAACTTAGTGTAGTTCCCTGGATCTTTCTTCTTCAAATATAAGCATAATAATGTTCTTTTTGTAGGCATCAAAGTCACCCTGCCCTATTTAGTACTAGACGACGTTTTCACTTGTCTTTCTTTTCCTGATGATGTACCTGTAGGTATAACCAAAAAATCTTAACTCTTTCTTATGTTCAATTAGGAACATGTCTGCCTTATCTAGTAACCAGCACAGGATGCACTGGCTCTGGCTGGGATGGAGTTAATTTTCTTTATAGGGGCTCGTATGGTGCTATGTTTTAGATCTGTGACTAAAACAGTGTTGATAACACACCAATGTTTTAGCTGTTGCTGAACAGCGTTTGCACAGCATCAAGACTTTCTCTTTTTTCCTCTCTGCCCCTGCAGTGAGTAGGCTGGGGGTGGGCAAGAGGCTGGCAGAGGACACAGCTGGGACAGCTGACCCCAACTGACCAAAGGGATATTCCATACCATGTAACATCTTGCTCAGCAATAAAAACTGAGGGGGTAGTCTGTCCAAAGTAGCTGATGCTCAGAAACTGCCTGGGCATTGGTCTGCTGGTAGGAGCTGATAAGTGATTACCTTTGCATTGTCTTTTTATTTTTCTCTCTTACCTTCTCTTATCAAACTGTTTATTTTGACCCCCAGTTTTTTGTATTTTTCACTTTTGCTCTTCCAATTAGCAGTCCAACACTGAGACTGGTTGGATAAAATGTGCCTCAGGCTGGACTGTGCCAACCCACTGGAGTGGCAATTGGAGCAGGTTGCTGTTAACAGCAATAGTGTGTGCACACGTGTGTGTGCTGTTGAGTGTAAACCTGTCCCTGACATGACCTCTCTCTTGCGCTCCCAGGGGTGGCTCAGTTCCACCTCAGTCCTTTGCTTTTATGCAGTGTTGGATGTCTCTGTAACATTTTCCCCTGGTCCGTATTACAGTGGCATTTACATGGGCAGCCAATTGAATCAGCCCACATTCTTATCACGCTACACCTTTCCAGCAGCTTCAGGTATTGTTCTCCTGTCATTTGTTGATCCACTGCTTGTACCAAGGCTCATTGTGCTCAGTTCTTGTTCACCTTGCCCATCACTCATTATAGTCAGTTACTCAACTCCTAATCGAGTTAAGGTCATGATGCTCCCCTGACAGTAACTTTGTTTTGCTTCACACCTTTCTACCTCAATATATGTTCTAAATTCTTTATTTCTTTGATATCAATATAATGGGTTTTTTTCTAATTTTACATTAATCTGGATTATTCTTTCTGTGATTTCTGCTTCTTTTATTCATTATCCCTTTCCTCTTGTTCTCAGCAGGACTCTGTATAAGGTAGCTTGTCTGTGGAAGAATGAATTGTCTCCCTGGCAAACAAGAAAATTCTAAGGTCTGATTTTTAAATTTTCCATCTTGCAATAACTATGTCTCTGTGTGCAGATGTTTTAATCAATGTTGTAATCCTCTTTGTTAATCTCCTTTCAAATTTAAAGACTAAAATGTAAGAAAGAAAGTGGGTTTGGGATTGACTGAACAGAACATTTAAGAACCTTGCTATTTTAGTGTGAAGAGTTGTTTTGGGTGCTTTTTGTTCTTTTTATTTTTCTATCAGTGAAAATCTCAGCTGGCAAGCAGTAATTTCTAAATAGTAGAACAGATGAATTTCAGGTGAAATATCTTGTCTCTAGCATTTGGCAACCCACTTGGTATTTCATTGTCAGGGCTGTCATGCCAGATGCAAGATGCTTAGCAAAAGACAATAGGTTGCTTCACATAGTTGCCTTGCATCTTCCACCAGACATTATTTTTCTGAAACCAAAGGTGTTGCTTGTAGATGAACGTGCTATTGAAGAAATGTGCCTAAACATTTAAATAATTTCCCAGAAAATTGACCCTTAAACACAGATCTGTATTTTCAAAGGAAAAGCTGTATGGAATTCAGGTTCTTAAATTTAATAATAAAAATATTAGATTAAAAAACCCCAGAAATATTTCAATCTGGAAAAATCAAAATTAGCACACATATTTGCTGACATAATTAAGGAATGGTTCTCTGAGTGCATCGGTAAACAAGACTATAAGAACAGCAATCAGTGACCTAAAATTGCTGAATCATAACTTACATTTAATGGCTGGGCAAAATGACAGAACTCTTAGTTCCTTTTGTAATTTGACAGGGATGTCAAGGGAGGACAAGTAGCAAGGAAAAGAAAACTTGTCATTGTGGCCCTTATACTCAACTGCTTCCCAGACCCCAGGTTACACTATAGTACTGTTTGTCTTTCAGTGAGTGATCTGAGAAACTGTCTGATCATTGACTGAAGTGTAAATCTTCATAGATAAACTTGCATTTGAACCACCAAATAACACTCTAAAGACTCAGTGTTAAGGCTTCCTATATCTACTTTTTGCCACTCTACTTTTGCAAAGAAGGTCTATATCCAAAGAATCAACCTATGGGGATTTCCTCAAACAAGCAGGTCTTTGACTTGAGTAACAGCAGCTCTAATATGCCATCTCCCTGATTTTGACATAAAATGTACTTACAACCCAGTAAACCCCAGCTCTAAGTCTGTACCAATGACTAGTCTACTCTCAGAGAATTAACATCAAAATCTTGGAAGCCCAAAAATATTCATAACAGACCAACATGGATTTTTTTTTTTGTCATAGCTTGAAAGTAGAATTTTCTCAATTTACATCCAAAATCACAAACACTTTGCATCTATTTTTTTGTATACTTTTAAGCCACTGTTTTGGTTTGTATATTTTTGTCAACAGCCTCTATAGTTCCTGTTTTCCTTTCTTCTAGCTTTTAAAGAATCGATGCCTTTAGAATATTTTCTTGAAAGTACATGTACCAAATGGGTTTTTAAAGTCTCTTTCTATTAAGTATTTAGAGGGCAATCCAGTGTTACTAAATCAAGTGCTTTGAATCACCTTCAGGAAGCATATAGTTCACTTTGTGAACTACAGAACTGTGTACTGTGAATGGCTCACCATCTTACTTTGCTTAAATAGCCATTGGTTTTATATGCCAGAAAACTTCCACATGGTATCCACATTTAGTTTTGTTGCATCATCACAGAAAAATCTTCAAAGATAAGCTACAAATGATTGTCTTGTCTTTATCAATCCTACAACAAAGTGTATAAACATGTCAGCGGAAAAATCTAAAAGCTTCTTTCACATAACTGTTTGACTTGACCAAAGCCAAGATTTTAAAATAGAATTTATTGATTCTTCTCTATTTGACTGTAATTGGCACATGCCTATGCAAATGTAAACATCATTGCTCTTACCTGACTCAACCAGCTGTGAAGGATTCATGAAATACAGCTAGGACAGATAGAATGAGCAATGTCTAGAGCGATTTCACAGCAACTCACCAATGTAATACACCTTTTATCCATTAGTTCCAATTATATTGGTCTTAAATAGAGTTTAAAAAAACAGGTTTGGTTTTATTCCTTGTCTGTCTATATGAGTAATAGGATTTAGCCGTAATAAAACCCTGTAGAAAATCCTGACAGGAAGAGACAGATAGCAGACCTCATTTGCCAGGTAGCCCATAATCCAGGACTAGGCCGTTTGCACAGAAAGACAAATAAAAATAAAGCAATAAATGGGTTAAAACTGTGTTAAAATAAATCTGTATTACTTTGAAAGGTCTCTACAAAATATATTTTCCAATACAATATATTGTGTCCTGTCAGACCGACTTTTATGAGCCCTAACCTCACCAGACACCCGAAAATAAGTGTTTTTACATTAATTTACTGTTTTTAGAAGACATGCTTTCTTTTCTAGAGTCCGGAGCCTACAGGAAACCAAAATAGATGTAAATATATAACCTTTTTCTATATATTTTTGTTATATGTAACATTAAAAACAAGTTACTTTTTTTTCTGTAATGTTTTTTCCAAAGTATTTCAAATTAACAACTAAATGATTCACTCACTCATGATGACCACTTTCCTGTTTAAAACTTCATATTTTTACATTTTGAACACTAAAAACTGTAATTCAACATTTTATTTTCAGCATACTATCCTATATGCTTTTATACATCTGAAGCTTTCTTCAAGAAGCACAGGTTAGTTGAAGGCAGCAGAAATTTATTTATATTCCGTTGTATTGATATCCCTTTGTATTGATATCCCTCTAGGTACATCCACATGGCATTGAAATAATAGCAGCATATTCAGTGGTTCTCTACGCTGCAAAATCTCAAAGTCCAATATATAGTTAAGAAGAACAATGTTTCTGCAATTATACAACAAAGTGTTTTTCTTTATAGAATACAGTTCTAACCTATTCACATGCATGAGAGTTTGCAGTAAAAAAAACCCAACAAACCTACACTGACTTTAAACATAAACACTTCAAAGTTTTCACAATTAATTTTTAGAGCAAGGGTTGATTTTTTTTAATGATAAGTGTAAACTGTAAGATTTCTAAACAAGTATTCAGTTTTCAGATTTAAAGATTATGTGAAGAAGGCACAAAAACATGTTAATTCCTGAGTATTTTTTTAAAGCAAAATCAATATGCTATATTTTTAAAGAAAGAAAGGGCATTTATTGTAAATCACAGAGTAACAGAATTGCAGAATGACTGAGTTTGGAAGGGACCTCTGGAGGTCATCCGGCCCAATCCCCCTGCTCAAGCTGGGTCACCTGTAGGTTGCCCAGGACCATGTATGTCCAGATAGCTTTTGAATATCTCTCCCCTCATCTAAGAAGTCAGTCATTTCATCACAGAAGTTTATGAAGTTGGTCAAGCATGACTTAGTGAATCCATGCTGACTACTTCTGAATGACTGTCATGTCCTTCATGTACCTAGAAATAGTTTCAAGGACTAGTTGCTAAATCATCTTTCCAGGGATTCAGTTGAGGCTGACTGACCTGTAGTTACCCAGGTTCTCATTCTTGCCCTTCTAGAAGATAGGCATGATAGAAAATAGGAAAAATAGGAAAAATAGGAATGACATTTGCTTTCCTCATTTCCCTCCTCGCCCCAAGACACATTCCAGCTCCACTCCAACAGGCCCTCTAGGCTTTCTCTTTCACTCAACCGTAACCCTAATTTCCACTTCCAGATGGGACTAAGACCCCCCACCTCTGGCCCACACCACAATGTTCCTCTCAGCACAGAGCTCTTTGCTGTTCTAGCTTGTCTTTGGTTGCCCAATTCCAACTTCATTACAACAGCACCTCTAGTCTTTCTCTTTCACTCAACCCTAACCCTAACCCTTCATTCTAAACATGCAAATCAATCACATCCCTTTGAAAAAATTATGTAGGCAAAAAAATCTATACAATGTATTATTAACAAAAGTATGTATCAGTTTTCTGTTTGAATAGAATTGGGTTTAATTCTTTCTGTTCTGTAACACAAAGAAGAAAGCCACAATCCCTCTGGTATGATCTGGTGGTGTCAAAAATAAAAAATTGCACCAAAGTGGCTGTTCACATCAGCTAGTAATTCTTCATAAAAACTCTGATATTTCATATGTATTTCAAACTTACTGTAATTTCTCATAACAGCACATATAAATTATCAGCTTTTGGGATAAGATATTTCTCCTGACATTTTTTATTTCTTTATCTTCAAGCAACTTATAACTAAGCCATTTTTGCTCATACAGCTCAACTGAAAATATGCTGCATTATTACCATACTGGACTTTTTTCATATTGTAGTAAAATATAAATCTTTATGAATCTATTCAGGTACATATAACAAAGGAAAGGTGGTATCAGCTAATCTGATTTTGTGCCCATAAACAACAATATGTATACACACAGACACACATTTCTACACACACACACACAATGTATTAGCATAACAGATTTGAAAGAACCTAACAAGGAAAGAAAAATTCATACTATTAGCCTGCATGTTGGTAATTTTTATTTTTTTAGTTATTATATTTTTTAAGGCTGCTCTAGTAACAGAAAATGCAAACAGAACACCCTACTAACTAGTCCAGAACAGCTGAACGTATAAGCTAAATCATCTAATTGTAGTAATTCTAATACACTGGAAAACAATCTTCTAAAAATAAGGGTTCTCTACCTTCTTTTAGCTGTAACTTCATTAGAGAATTATTTGCTGTATGGGAGATTAATATCAGGGATTTGGAGAGTCAGGCACTCAGATGGCTGTTTTAGAAGAGGAATTGCCTATATAAAGGGGAAACCACTACACAAACAATTTTTTTTCTTGAAGTTGGAACTATATGTTTTGTTGTTGCTTTTAGTCTGAGTTGTCCCTGGGAAAGGGATGTGAAGTCACCCTAAGAAATCTAGGTGAATATGGGTCTACTATTCCTAATATCTTTACCGTAAGAACCGTATTGTTTGATTGAAGGGAGTTGGTGAGGTGACTCACTTCAGGACATTCATCACCTATTCTCCAAAATTGCTCTTCCATTCTAAATAAAATATTCCAACAGGTCTCAATTGCCAGCAGTGCTGAACAAAGGAGATGCAGGAAAACTTGATGGAGGGCCAGATAAGCACAAAGATATCTCTCACCCATCTCAGGGTTTCAGTGTTTGAAAAAAGTAGAGATTGAGCAGGATCTTTTTCTCTATGCACCTCTGTATAATGCTTGCTAGAGCTCAGAAAAGGCTGTTGTAACATGAGATCAGTCAGACAGAAACAGATTTTGCAGAAACAGTTGTAAGTGATGGAATTGCAGTTGAGGTTATATGTATCATTCCATACATTCCTGGTGTTTGGCCAGGTAGGCATCTCAGCATGAGCTTTTATGAAAGGTTGTTGTCTTGAATGTTCTCCAGGATGCACTGGCATCCACTGTCAGTTGGCTGAGAAGTTAAATTTTACAGTGTGTGACTTCACAGTCTACAGATGGGGCTAGAATAAAATAGAAGAGGGAAGATCCTTATTTTTAAGAAAGAAAAAATGAGGACTAACAAGTCACAGCCATGTCTATTTGGAATATAGATACTGATAAATATTTTAGCATGACAGGCACGAGTAAGAGAAACTGACTTTTAATGAAAAAAAAACCAAACCAAAACAAAAAGATTAAAGAAACCCCCAAATATAGGCAGTGACTTAAAATGGTGTAAAGAACATGAGTAGTATAGAAAAATAAAAGAATACTGCTTTTGACCCCATTGTACTGCAGTCAGGTCAGTACATAGTTACATGGTATATTTGAATTCCTATGGAAAAAAAATAAATCCCTCTCACATCAGTGCTCATGCAGACTATTCTCACTGGCTTGATCATGCATACTCAGTATTTGAGAGCAGTTTTTCCTATTGACTCGTGGCAAGTGCCACTGAGCTCAGAGACTGAAAGCAATTCCAGTGTAAAGAACCGAATCCTTTCTAACTTATAGAACACAAATATGACAAATCTAGATAATTTTCTAAAGACATAGTTATTTATATCTTTTCATAAAAAAGTCCTGCTTGAGCAAAAAAACCATCCTACCTTTATTCATACATAGAAATTTTACTGAAATCTACTGTAATGTTGTTTTTAAAAACATAATCTTGAAACCATGAACCAGCAAATGTGCCCTTGCGGCAAAGAAGACTAGCAGTATCCCAGGCTGCATTAGAAGGATCTTTGCCAGCAGGTCAAGAGAGGGGATCCTTACCCTCTGTTCAGCACTGGTGAGGGCATACCTAGAGTGTTGTGTCCTGTTCTGGGCTCCTCAGTACAAGCGAGATGTGGACATACTGGACAGAGTGGAATAAAGGGCCACAAAGATGATTAAGGGACTGGGGCATCTCTCCTGTGAGGAAAGGCTGAGACATCTGGGGCTGTTCAGTCTGGAGAAGAGAAGGCTCAGGGAGATCTCATCAATGCCTCTACATACCTGAAGGGAGGGTGCATAGAGGACAGATCCAGCTTCTTTTCAGTGGTGACTGTTGACAAGACCAGAGGCAATGGGCACAATATGTACAAAGGTGATCCTGCCTGAACGTGGGGTAACACTATTTCACCGTGAGGGTGACTGAACACTAGCACAGATTGCCCAGAGAAGTCGTGGAGTCTCCATCCATGGAGATATTTCAAACTCATCTGGACATGATTCTGGCAACCAGGTCTAGGTGATGCTGCCTGAGCAGGGGTCTTGCATAAGATGACTTCCAGAGGCCCTTTCCAACCTCAACCATTCTGTGATTCTGTAATTCTGTGATTCTGTGAAACCACTATAGAGAAGAAACTGATGTCCATATGGTGAAAAACAGAATTCCAGTTTACAAGAAATAATACAACTATTTTAGCTATTACAGATCAAGGAAAAAAAAAACAAACCAAACAAAACAAAAACCTACAATTCAGTATAGCCAAGTTACAGATAAAACAGAACTGCTACAATTTTGAATTTAACCCAGGGAGGTAAATGCACTGTAAGAAGATGAATTGTACACTTCGAAGTCTCCAGGTTATGAAATGCTACTACTCAGAATCTTAATCAGCATGAATCCAGGCAATCCCCAAATCAAAATCTATGTTAGTGCCAAATAGTTGTTGAAATTGGTTTCTTTAATGAAAACTGAGTTATCCATTCAACCATAGATTAGAGGTTGGCAAATAAAGATCTAAAAAACAGAAGATGTATCAGTTGGTTCAGTGAACTTCTCTAGAAATTGATCATAAAAAGAATGAAAATGTAGAGGTTATCATTCAAATGCTTAGCCTTACCTTTACCAAAAAACATGCAGTGGTGCTACTGAAGGCAATAAGCAAATGATCAGGTTTTTTCAATAATTTAAGATATGAAAAAATTCTGTACAAGGTGCTTATTTTATATGCACACTACAAATTCTAGAAAAACTACTGTAAAGCTTCTAGAAATAGCCACCCAATGAGATCAGGATTTTGTAAAAGACAGGATGTACTTAAAGTTTATTCCTTCCAGGTACAGCACTGACAGCATATTGGAGACATGACCAGGAACAAAAATGATCATGGGATAGACTATCAGAAGTATAAAGTGCCATACTTCTGCTGGTTTTTATGAAGCCAAAAGATTTATACCAAAAATGGTCTATTTCTTGTGGGCTTTATGCCCACGGTATCTTGCAGAATTTTTTCTTTCTTTGGTTTTGTCTTCCCATTCGGTTCTTTTTGTTTCAGTTGTGGTAAGGAGAAGGAAAACGGAGACTGCCTTTAACAAAACTGATGTTAAATAATTTGGCATCGATATCCACGTAAGTTGCTAGCTGTCTGATGAAAGTTGCAGGTTTTTTAGGGAAATACCATAAAGTTAAAACAATCTGCCCCACAAATAGTAATCTGAGAGAATGACTCTTGCACCTGCCACTAGGTCTAAAATCTGGCCTTAATCTCATCAGAGAATAGTTTAGGACAATGATCTGAATAAATAACTAGTTGAGAATAGCTATTACATATCTAGGGAGAGAACGAATCACTGAGATGTTCTGGAAATACTGAAAAATATTTTAAAATAATTAAGCTTCAAAAATGAGGTTTCTCCAATAGATGTAGCAGTTATGAGCAATCTATTTCATAAAGGTAAAATAAAGGAGTTTAATATTACATTTAAAAAAAAATAAATCTGGGTTCTGGTTGTAGGAAAGAAAAAAACCCCATCAGGTACGAACCACAGTAGCTGAAAGGGCAGGCTAGCAGTAAACCATTGATTTATTTCTGTATGTAAAATAATCCTGATTGTAAAGATTGTCTTATTATAAACTTCTTATACTGTACATAAATAAATTTACATCTGAAGATTAGACTGTCAAACGGGATTTTTTTTATAGTCACATTTACAATGTAATGCTTGACTATGCCCTGCTAAGTGAATGGAAAAGTAGGCACTGACTTGTATAGAAACAGGATTAAGCTGTAGCACTTGAGGCAATATGTACCATTTCTGTGGGGATAACTCAAGTCACAGAGTACTATAGCAGGGGGAAACCAAATTCTTCACCGAGCTTTGCTGTAGGCCTGCTTGGTTCATTTAAATGTAGCACAACTCCAGCTTTTATAATATATGTTCCCCAAGTAAAATAGGGCATTGGTTCAGAGTGAAGCTAAAATGTTTGTCATGTGAGTTGTAAACAAAGAGCAACAAGAAGAAAAATATAATGGAACAAAAAAGCACACATCTCCACACTCCAGAGCACTCCAGTCCTGTTACAAAAATTTAGTTTAAGCAGAAAAATCACTCACTTTAAACAATGGAGACTATCTAATAGAAACAGCACATATTAACACTGTCAGTGTGACAGATGGTTGTGCAGTACATAATAAAGTAAAAGACATTTTGACGAGAAGGAAGATGTATCTGATAATTTGCAAATCAGAAACCTGGCAGCACAGCAAGGGAAAGATAACTGAGTGCACGTTATGCTGGCGCATCTTTAATGTTTCACATTTCAAGGCAATAAAGGAATGGAGGTGAATACAAGTAGTTGGGGAACTGAAAGGGAAAAAAGGATATGTTTATCTGTTACTAACAATCATATACTATAGCAGTTTTTGGTTGGAAAAAATAATACTACAGTTCTAAATAGGTCCATATTAGCTGTATGGGGGTATACGTACACCCTGTAAGCATTTTAATGAATAAACTAATTTTTAAAAATCATCTTTAGTTTGTCTGATATTTCAAATATCAAAGGTTCCAGTTTAGCCACAAGTAAATTAAAAACAGGCTTAATTTCAAGAGTCTCTACTTCTAGCACTGTTGTTTTAATCTACAATATATATTGAGTTGCTCAAGATTTTTAATCAGAGTATTTCCTCCAAAGATATCTCTCCCCCAAAATATCAAATAGACTTAAATCATAAATTGTGGTTTTGGATAGCTAGAAAGTGTTGAAGTTGTATATTATGTATCCAGGACAGGAAGATATATATAATCTTGATAGAGAAAAACTTGGTTGATGTAAATTGGATCTGGATGAAGGCTGAAATGTTCAGGATTATATTTACTTTTTTAACAGCAAAATTCACAAGTAAGTATGCCAAATATTCACCAAGATCTCAGAAAGGAATGGTAATATCTTCACCTGAATGTCCTTTCACATACTAGAACCCCATTCTATCTGTGGAGGTTTCAGGGAAAAGCGTATGCAGAATCAACACGACCTTTCCTAGTCTGCCTGTCTTTAACTGTGCTAATTTGTTTTCTTTTGTTCTTGTGGTAATGACAAGATGCACAAAATTTTTGTGTTTCTTAGAAAATGTTGTATTCATGTCTTACATCTTTCTTGGCTTCTATCTTCTTCTGACTATTGGCTGTTCTTTTCTACCACACTTAAAAGCATCCTTATGAATTTAAACTTCAAAAGAAGGAGCTTACTCTTATTTGCAAGTGTTTGACCCTACCACTGTCTGCAGCAGTAGTTACAAACCTCACCTTGGGCTAGAATAAACTTTATTTTGAAGAAGGATATTTAGTGATCCACAAAGTGTCTGTTCAGATGAACCTGGATATAACATTCGCAGTGAATATGGAAAAGATTTCAGTTAATAGGCTAAATCCAGTTTGAGGCTTATCACTTAATTATATTTATATAAATTTTAAAAACTGAACTGAGATAAAGCCAGGAAGAGTGGTCTCCTTTCTCCAATGCTGAATTTCAGGGTTTATTGCTCCAAAATATATGTTAGACAGTGAGCTTTTTAAGGGAAAAAAAAAATGCTGAGTACCTGTTGTGATTTAATCCCAGACAGCAACTAGGACTGCACAACCATTCACTCACTTCCCCCTTCCCCTCTTCCCCACCTTCCCCCAGCAGGGTAGGGAGAAGAGGGAGAAAAAGAAAAAAAACTCAACCCTTTTGGGTTGAGGTAAAGACAGTTTAATAGAACAGTAATGGAAGAACAAATAATAATGGTAAAAGAATACACCAAAAAAAAAGTGATGCGGTACAATTGCTCATGATCAATTGCCCAGCCCATCCCAAGAAACAGTTGTGAATTCCTGTCCCCCTGGCCAAGCCCCATTTACATAGAGCATGACACCTATGGTACGCAATATCCCTTTGGCCAGCTCATTCTGTCTATGCTCCCTCACAGCTTCTATGGGAAACTGAAAAAGTCCTTGACTTAATATAAGCATTACTTAGCAGCAACTAAAATAATATGTGATATTAACATTATTCTCATATTAAATCCAAAACACAGCAGCTGCTAGGAAGAAAATTAACTCTACCCCAGCTGAAACCAGGACAGTACAAAATCTTCTGTCTTGACTTCTGGCTGAATTCAGCTTCTAATAGGTAACTTAGCACAAAGATATTCATCCCAAAACTCCAGAACATGATCATCAACTGAAAATGTCATGTCATGTGACATACCAGCAGTTTTGGTAACCGGGAGTTTCACCTGTAAATTGATGTTTTTATTAAATACTTCCATTATTTCTTACACATGTCTCACCAAAAAAGTCATAGCATATTTTTTCCACTTTTTTTTGTTTTGACCTTTACCAATTCATGTGTATTCCCAAAACAATTTATGTAGTTCAAATTTAATTACTTGTTGTTGCTAAATATACCCTTACCTGTATTCTGTTCTTCTTCGACTAGCAGATTAAGAGAAAAAAAATCTGTAGCATATTTCCTAAAGGTATAATGTTGTACTACTGTTTAGTAAGTTTAACTGAATTCTGCTTAACAGAACTTTTTTTCAGATTAATCACTGAGACTCAAGAGAAACTGGCTACAATGAATAACATCCTCTTAGTATTTCTGCCAATATCTATATCGTCTTGTCGGTAGAGCTCTACAGGTATCTCATTATGAACATCTGTCATGGACATGCATGATGAAAAACAGTAACATCAATGGATTTGGCTTTTATCCTGACAAAAGAGGACAAAATGGATCAGAGAAGTTCAATGAAGCTTTTAAGATAAATTTTTAAAAAGTTGTGTGTGTATATACATGTATTAAAAAATAAAAAAATAACTGCTGGCATCAGTAGTGCAATAATACAGAGGAAAGTAAATGCATAGCCTTCTCAGAATAAGACAGAAACAGATGTTACCGAGTTTCTGAATGCTGTGTACAGCTCTCAGAAAGATTTATGTTGACATCTGATACTGCAAATTTCCATTAGGGTTGGACATAGGGACACAATTCTCATTTACTCTCCATAAAAATCTGCAAGTCCTGCTAAAGGCATTTCATGTATCATAAGGATATGCAATAACGGTGCTCTGGGAATTACTGCTCACTTGACCATTTTATGACTACAAACTAATGGCAATTGTTAGGCAGTAAACTTGTAGTTACATTTAAATTACTTACAGGCTGGCCACTATGAAGTGTTGCTCTATCAAGCCTGACACAAAGGTACATGTGGTGTATCTCTTCCCTTTGCAAAATATTCAAGTCAAGTTTTCAAGAAATGTGTACTTGAAGCTAGGTCTTTTAGTTTACAGTAGGTCATCTGATAACATACACCAAGGTAATAAATTCTTATGTCCAGCAGCTTGGGGGAGGGTTGCTGACGTGGCAGGGGCGGAGCTGGCACCTCCCGCTGCAGTTCTAAACGTGCCCTTCTGGAGCACAGCGACTAGTTGCCGTGCACCGAGTAACTCAGTTGGCACTCAGTGAGGTAAGTTCAACTGGTGGTAACTGGTCCCCCTCCTGGCTCAAGAGGAAAACTCGACTCAATCAGTGGCCGTTGCCCTCCCAGAAGAGGACCTAGCCATGGTTTCCACTCATCCAAAATCCCTTGCGAGAAGGAATGTGGCGACGCAGATGGAGCTTGGAGGCTTGCCAATGTGACACCCATCTACAAGAAGGGCTGGAAGGAGCATCCAAGCAATCATAGGCCTGTCAGCCTGACCTCAGTGCCAGGAAAGATCATGGAATGGATCATCCTGAGTGCGCCCACGTGGCATGTGAAGGACAACCAGGGGATCAGGCCCAGCCAGCATGGGTTCATGAAAGGTAGGTCCTGTTTGACGAACCTGATCTCCTTTTATGACCAGGTGACCCGCCTGGTAGGATGAATGAAAGGCTGTGGATGTTGTCTACTTGGACTTTAGTAAGGCCTTCGACACAGTCTCCCACAGCATTCTGCTAGAGAAGCTGGCAGCCCATGGATTAGACAGGTGTACTCTTCGCTGGATTAAAAACTGGCTGGCTGGCCAAGCCCAGAGAGTTGTGGTGAATGGCGTTAAATCCAGCTGGCGGCAGGTCTCAAGCGGTGCTCCTCAGGGCTCAGTTTTGGGGCCAGCCTTGTTTAATATCTTTATTGTTGATCTGAACAAGGGGATTGAGTGCACCCTCAGTAAGTTTGCAGATGACGGCAAGTTAAGCGGGAGTGTTGATCTGCTTGAGGGTAGGAAGGCTCTGCAGAGAGATCTGGACAGACTGGATCGATGGGCTGAAGCCAACTGCATGAGGTTTAACAAGGCCAAGTGCCGGGTCCTGCACTTCGGTCACAACAACCCCAGGCAACGCTACAGGCTTGGGGAGGAGTGGCTGGAAAGATGCCTGGCAGAAAAGGATCTGGGGGTCCTGGTGGACAGCCGGCTGAACATGAGCCAGCAGTGCACCCAGGTAGCCAAGAAGGCCAATGGCATCTTGGCCTTCTTCAAGAATGGTGTGGCCAGCAGGAATAGGGAAGTGATTGTGCCCTTGTACTCAGCGCTGGTGAGGCTGCAGCTTGAGTACTGTGTTCAGTTTTGGGTGCCACAGTATAGGAGGGACATTGAGGTGCTCGAGCATGTCCAGAGAAGGGCAACGAAACTGGTGAGGGGTCTGGAGAACATGCCTTATGAGGAGCGGCTGAAGGAATTAGGATTGTTTAGTTTGGAGAGGAGAAGGTTGAGGGGAGACCTTATTGCTCTCTACAACTACCTGAAAGGAGGTTGTAGTGAGATGGGAGCTGGTCTCTTCTCCCAAGTAACTAGCGATAGGACAAGAGGAAATGGGTTCAAGTTGTGTCAAGGGAGGTTTCGGCTAGACATTAGGAAAAAAATTCTTCACTGAAAGATTTATCAAACACTGGAACAGGCTGGCCAGGGAGGTGGTTGAGTCACCATCCCTAGACGTGTTTAAAAGTCATGTAGATGTGGTGCTTAGAGACATGGTTTAATGGCAGACCTGGTAGAGTAGGGTCAGTGGTTGGACTGGATGATCTTAAAGGTCTTTTCTAACCTAAACGATCCCATGATTCGATGATTCTATGATTCTATTATCTGGGTCTTTCAAAGCTTAACACACATATTCAGGTCCTCTAACACACTGCATAATTTTTAACGACTGGTGATTCATGCACATACTGATACCTTCTCGGTTTTCTTCCTAATTAATTATTTAAATTGTCAAAATGTTTATAAAGATGTTAAAAATAATAAAAGCAAAATTTTTTATTTTGTAAAATAATAACCAAATTATTAGGTATGTTATCTTTACACTCCTATTCCAGCTGTCACATAAGAACGAGGCAGAGGTGACCATTAGATTTTTTTTGCAAAGACTAATAGTTTTGATCACGTATCTTGAGAAACACAGAGATGAATGGATGATACTACAGTATGTAACGTAGATAGCCTGCCACTTCCATTTGACTGCATGTAGAAGCTTGGCAGAACTATGTCATTTTAATTAACTTCTTCAATTAATCTTATTTCAGGCAACTATTTCCAAAAATCTTGGCTTCTTATGTTCTACCCTTATGATTCCTAGCTTGAAATTTTGTTCACGTCAACTGAAGAAAGTGTTATTACCTAGTCCCAGATGACATCTGACTTTTCAGAGCTAGGAATTAACACTCTGCTAAGTCAGAAGTGCAGTAACAAATGCTACATGCAGTCAGGTTTAAAACTTCACTGGAGGTTGCACAGAGAGTTTCTGTTCTGGTTTTGGCTTGGATACTGTCCATTTTCTTCATACTCGCTGATATGGTTCTATGTTTTGTGTTAGTGACCAAACAGTTCTATCTATTGCTGAGCAGTGCTGGCACAGCCTCTAGGCCTTTTCTGCTTCTCACACCACCCCACCAGCAAGGAGGCTGGGGGTGCACAAAAAGCTGGGAGGGGATGCAGCCGGGAGACCTGACCCCAACTGACCAAAGTGACATCCCATATAATATGATGTCATGCTCAGCAATAAAAGCTGGGGAAAGAATGAGGAAGGGGGCGACGTTCGGTGTTACGGTATTTGTCTTCCCAAGTAACCGCTACATGTGATGGAGCCCTGCTTTCCTGGAGATGGCTAAACACTCGCCTGCCAATGGGAAGCAGTGAATTGTTTCACTTTGCTTGTGCATGTAGCTTTTGCTTTACCTATTAAACTGTCTTTATCTCACTTTTTTTTCTCACTTTTACTCTTGTGATTCTCTCCCCCATCCCAACTCTGGGGGAGTGACCAAATGGCTGTGTGGGGCTGAGCCGCCTGCCAGGGTTAACATGCAGCAGTTGCAAAAAAGTATTCTACTAATGAAATTACAATGGACTGCTTTTTCATTTAAATTTACTATGACACATACAGATACGTAAAATAAATAGCTACCCTTGAAAATGTGTCCATTAGCCTTTAGTAATTTACACCTAGTACATCATGTTCATCTGTTTCTTCGCTAATGGGTAAGCGCTACAGCCAGTCAAAATCAGTCAGGTATCAGATATAAATCTAACTGGTCAGCTCACTGAATTTTTCAATCATCAGATTTCACATGCAGTACAGTATTATCTAGTTCTGTGACTACACATGTGCCTATTGTTGATTACTGTTTCTAAAGAAACAGCCTTTATCATTACTATTTCTTCCCATTTTTAGAATAGAACTGTCTTTTGATTGTCTTTTTTTATGATATTTCAAATATAAAATAACCAGGCTACATTGCTTTGTTCAGGATGTAGTACAGCTGATCCCAGCATCCTGTATTATCAAGAATACAATGATCCAGAAATAATCTTATGATATATGAAATAATCTTTCAGGACACTGAGGCATGTCAGTCAGTGGAAAACAGCATTAACACACAAGAATTCACACAGTGAAAGAGGTGAGCTTTTTTGCTGAAGAAACAAATCAAACATGAAAAAGAGGAATTAAACTGAGAAAAAGGAAACATTAGCACCATAAAAATGACACATTTCTAGAAAACTGATTGGTCTGTGTAGTGGAGCATTTTCTCTCCTAAATGGAAAGGTTAGTTTTGTGTAGTCCTATGTGACAAGTTTTAAGCTTAAGTATCAGACACTGTCATATATGTGATTCAAACTCTGTGCACCCTGGACTTCAATAAAGAAACTGAATTAGACTGTATTTCTAGATAAGCCTTAAAATTTGGTATTTGACATCTTTGCAACTATTACATACTTTGGCTAATGGAAAAACAGAAGGAACTGCTACACGAAGAAAGTATAAATGAGAGTTATATCCATATTGTAACTCACAAGAATTAACTCAGAATTCTGTATGAAAGATGCTTCCAACATAACACTTAGATTTTTGTATTTCTAGATAATTTAATTTCTTCAGCAACTGATTCAAAATTTTTATTGTAGTTCTAAATATACATGTAGGGTAAATTTTCTGTTCTCACCACAAAAAATCACAAGCACTGGCAAGCCAGCCCCCACTCTCCACCACATATGCACACATTGTTCTGGGGTAGACTTAATGATGATAGGGTGGAACATAGTTCTGTAAAGGGTTGTGGAATTTGGATAATGAGGTAAAGTCTTTGTGCTCAAAGAACAATTAAGACTGGCCTTGCTATCTCTTGTGCAGGCCAAGGGAGTGGAGACTCGCCTGGCCAGCACGGGATGCAGATAAGGAGGGAGCCCTGTGGAGGCAGGACAGCCCTGCTTTTCGTCAGTGAAGACAAGAAAACAGGAACCTGTGTAGTTCTTTGTTTCTTCGAAAGGCTATCGTGCCCGATGACTGACCTCTGCCTCATTACCTGTGAAATGCATATTAAAGTTGACACCCTGCATATGCTAATGAAGATTATAGAGATCATGCTAAATATATATGACTATAGCACTCATCTCTCCACCCAAATCATACTATACATCACCTAGGAGAGGGAAATCTTGTAATTTTTGGGATAAAAGACAGAGAAAATGACTGTTAAATTGAGAGAGAAGAATCTCAATACCTGACAGACCAGCCGACGGGCTGCGTTCTCTTCCTCCACCCCAGCGAGGGACACCTTCTGGGTAAGCGCTTGCGCCTTTCACCCTCTGGTGAATGTTACCCCCAGGTTGTTGTATTATTATCATTATTTTTACTAGCAATATTAACCTTAATTAGTAACGCTATTGTAGTCAGTGAATTTATCAACGGCAATCTCGAATCTGTTCTGTCGCTCTCAATAACATAACATTTTGATTTTTGTGAATCTGACTTAGAGCAAGTCCTTTGTGGGGACTCTGATAGACAGATCAGTGAAAGTCCTGGGACTCTGACAGACAAATATCGAAACTGCATTCCTTTTAACGCGACAAGGGCCAGGAAAGACACTCAGATGGTTAGTTAGCAGTTAATGCACTGAAGAATTCTACAGATAACGAACAACTTGGAGAGACAGATATTTCAAAGATATCTAATAAGGTAGCCTTAATACTGGAAGTGATGGTACTACATATGTGAATGAAACACTGAAAATAATTACAAATTAGAAACTGTTGAGAGAAAATAGAGAAAGGGTAAGAGAAAATAGAAAGGAGGTAGATTAAACTACTACGGTGATATTTTCAGGGTATCCTGAAATATGGGAAATAAAGTACTTGCATATGTTTGTATCATTGATACTGTTTTTCAAAAAGTTCAGAATACACATTTGTGGTGAAAATCCATAGCAAGGACAACAAAATACCTATTTGCCTGACTTACGTCAGAGGAGGAAAGGCTGTGAAAACCACTCCTATATGTACAAACCCACTGCAGACTGAGCATCCAGAAGTTCTACAGTAATTCAGGAGAAAAACTATAAAGAGATATTTCTTTTATATTCAAATGCTTGGGTCAACTGAAAAAAGGGTTGTCACTCAGTTGCAGGCCACATATATGTGTTCAGACCTAGCAATTTGGTTTGAATGCAGGAATATCACCCTAATTTAACAGCAAACAGATAGTAGACATTCATTTTGAATAAGAAATTATGCTAATTTCAAAGACTTATGATTTAAAATATTATTTCTCCTGTAATTAATAAAATGCAAATTTGGCAGATGTAGAACTATAGGCAAGTGACTGATTAAACAGGGTTATTTTGTCTTCAAATATATGAAGATAATAAACACATCCACTAGATTTATGGAAAAGCTAAATATGAAATATAAAGTAATATTAAAATATATTAATTTTATGCTTTATTTAACTTTGAGTGTAAATTTAACATTTTAAAATTAGTCTTCCACTAAAGAATACCTGCTTTCAATATATTAGGCCCAGGATTTCTTCACTTGTAATGCTTGATGTTAAGCTATTCCTTCAAAAACTCTGACCTGATACAGGGAGCTATTCACTGAATGAGAAAGTAGGAACTTTTAATGAGAAAAGAAGAATAATTTAAAGACAAAAAATGAAATCAGATGCATCTCTCCCCTTCCTCATGATTCCTTTTTTGCAGAACTGGAAGCTGGCTGGATAAAGGCAAGCCCTGGTTTTGCTCATTACTACTTGTATAGTTTGTTTTAATGACAAGGAGGCATTGTCAGTGGTGCACTGTGGTATCGTATCTGCCTCACCATGATCTTTGTAAAATATACAAATGCTAGAAAAATATCCCAGATAATTCAACAGCTTTTCTGGCCCTACAGATCAGTCCAGGAACAACAATCAGTGTCTCAAAGGCTCCTTCCTACCCATAAATGTTCCCTTGAATAACTACTAACTTCTCTGGATTTCAGTTGCTACAGAATCAAATGATTTTCAGAAGTGAGAGCCTAAGTTGGAGAGGAACTGAGACCAAACTAGCTGTTCTTGTTTAGTCAGCAAAACATAAGAACTAGAGCTCTCTTAGTTTACACCAAAAAATCCCTCACCTTGGTTTAGGGCAATATTGTATCTCAGGGCAATTTCTAAATAAGAGAAAGATTTAGTATTTAATTTTAAAAAGACACATATCAACACATACACACATAGTTCTAGAAACTGAATGAAACATTTCTTCCTGTTTCTCTCTTCTACAAATATATTGTGTTTTCTATTGTTTTGCCTAATACTCCAAGGAGTTGGGAAGAAATTTGTGTACAAATTTGTTTTATTTTTGGGAGCCATAAATAGAACTGCTGACACCAAGTGCTTCTGTTAAAACCCATCCTGCGTGACTATGAAATGAATTACCAGAAAATAAGAAAGAAAATCTGCTTCAACAACCAGCTCAAGTTAAGTAATAATAATGTACCTACCCATCACACCATTTTCAAACTGATCAAGAACACACATAGTTAATGATACAGTGAATCTTTTTCTGCTCCCACAATAAACATACTGTTATTTATGAGTAAAGCAAAGTTTACTGAAGTGCAGTAACCTTAAGTCCACAGTTGCCTTAAAATTCTTTTTGCTTTTATTATTTGAAATTTGCTACATACCTATTAATGTGCAGAGAACAGTAATGTTTTTATCAATCAGAAGTAAACCTTTTGTCAGGTACCAACCATTTAAATAATTCTCAAACAAGAAGCCAGATGGGTTAGCATCTACACAGGAGGCAAGAACAATTAGATATTTACTATGACTGATCTGTGCTCAAAACTGTGGTTCACTTTTCTGCTAAGAGATCTATTAAGTATTTGAACAAAACGTTGTGATAATTATTTGGCCAGAGAAATTGACACAACTGAATGGTCCTCCAAAGAGCTCTTAGTGCACAGATCAGTTCCTCAAAAAAGAAACAACAACAAAAAAAGGCAAAACATTCTGTTGTGCATTTGGTGACGCTCTTCTGTCTTCCACTGTGACTGGAGGTTAGCAAATGTGACACCCATCCACAAGAAGGGCCAGAAGGAGGATCCGGGGAACTACAGGTATGTCAGTCTGACCTTACTGCTGGGGAAGGTTATAGAGCAGATCATCCTTAATGCCATTACACGGCACATGCAGGACAACCAGGTGATTAGGCCCATTTGGCATGGGTTCATGAAAGGCAGGTCCTGCTTGACAAACCTGATCTCCTTCTATGACAAGGTGACATACTTGGTGGATGAGGGAAAGGCTGTGGATGTTGTCTACCTGGACTTTAGTAAAGCCTTTGACACCGTTTCCCACAGCATTGTCCTGGAGAAACTGGCTGCTCATGGCTTGGATGGGTGTATGCTTCACTGAGTCAAAAACTGGCTGGAAGGCCGGGCCCAAAGAGTGGTGGTGAATGGAGTTAAATCCAGCTGGCGGCCGGTCACAAGTGGTGCTCCCCAGAGATCAGTATTGGGGCTGGTTCTCTTTAATATCTTTATCAATGACCTGGATGAGGGGATTGAGTGCACCCTCAGTAAGTTTGCAGACAACACCAAGTTGGGCAGGAGCGTCGATCTGCTTGAGGGTAGGATGGCCCTACAGAGGGATCTGGACAGGCTGGATCGATGGCCCAAGGCCAATGGTATGAAGTTCAACAAGGCCAAGTGCCAGGTCCTGCACTTGGGTCACAACAACCTTATGCAGCACTACAGGCTTGGGGAAGAGTGGCTGGAAAGCTGCCTGTCAGAAAAGGACCTGGGGGTGTTGGTTGACAGTCGACTGAATATGAGCCAGCAGTGTGCCCAGGTGTCCAAGGTGGCCAACAGCATCCTGGCCTGTATCAGGAATAGTGTGGCCAGCAGGACTAGGGAAGTGATTGTCCCCCTGTACTCGGCACTGGTGAGGCCCCACCTGGAATACTGTGTTCAGAATTGGGCTCCTCACTGCAAGAAAGACATTGAGGTGCTCGAGCAATTCCAGAGAAGGGCAACGAAGCTGGGGAAGGTTATGGAGCACAAGTCTTATGAGGAGCAGCTGAGGGAACTGGGGTTGTTTACTCTGGAGAAAAGGAGGTTGAGGAGGACCTTATCGCTCTCTACAACTACCTGAAAGGAGGTTGTAGAGAAGTGGGAAGTCGATCTCTTCTCCCAAGTAACAAGAGATAGGACAAGAGGAAATGGCCTCAAGTTGCACCAGGGAAGGTTTAGATTGGATATTAGGAAAAATTTCTTCACCGAAAGGGTTATCAAACATTGGAACAGGCTGTCAGGGAAGTGGTGGAATCGCCATCCCTGGAGGTATTTAAAAGACAGGTAGATGAAGTGTTTAGGGACATGGTTCAGTGGTGGTTTTGGCAGTGTTAGGTTAATGGTCGGACTCAATGATCTTAAAGGTCTCTTCCAACCTAGATGATTCGATGATTCTATGATTCTATGACTGCTGGATACTGAAGCAATACTTGGTTTCGTGGTTGCAGGTTTACTTGATCACTGTGTAAATTAAAGGGGAGGGCAGTTAAAGTGTTGCCGAGAGTCCTGAAAGCAATGCTGGATAGTGGCATCAAAATGATGGGGATAACAAAGAACATAATTTGATCTGCAGAATATTTAAAAGAGGAAATAACTTATGAAAAGATAAACCACAACTGGATAAAACTAGGTGAGTTCACATAGCAAATAATTTCACATTAATTTTTGATAAAATTGACTGCATACTGTGAACAAAATGTGAAAATCAATAGTGTTAAATTTTTAGCAATATTTGGATATTTCTTTTACTATTTCCATTTCCTTGAAAAAATTGTTTCATACCATTGCCAGTAACAAAGCTTGTCATAGAAGACGCCATAGTGGCAGCAACAAGTATGCATTCTAGTGGGAACATTTTTACTGCACTGCTGGCTACTTCACACAGAAGGGAACTACTTAAATGTGAATGAATAAACATAAAGGGCTAATCACACAGCAGGACTTGTGCTTTGCACCACCTTGTGTAGTTAAAATCAGCTATTTCCTTATGCTAATCATTCAATTCCATCTGTTGAAATCCTGCCAGCCACATGTCTAACACAATCATAGAATCTGTACTTCAGGGTGTCATTCACATGTCTGCCATGCCTATGAATTTCTTCCCATGGATAATGCTGTGGTTGTATAAAATCATCTGTAATACATGTGAAAATGGTAGGTGAAACATGCCAATGGAGAAGCTGTATCTTCTCAAAGGAAGTGAGATTATTTCTCTAAAAGAAAACCAAAAAGCCCCCACTTCATTTCTTATCCAGAAAACAACATTTGCAAGATAAGTTTTCAATGAAAAAAGAAAAAGTTAACATGTAGTGAACCAGCAAAAGAAAGGCTTATCTATTTGTATACAAAGTCAGATTTACGATTTCTTGGGTAGTCTCATTTGTCCTTATGTATACCCAAAATATTTACTCAGTGCAGATGACGCATTATTAAAAATATTATGTGGTTACACAAAGCCTGTATTCTTGTGAATACATGATTTGCATAGTGACAGATTAGGTATTTTCTATACTTTAACCACTTGACTTTGTTTCCTATACAACTGTTATTTAGCATACTTGGTGTATGTTTTCTGATACTTCAGTTCAACAGGGAAAAAGATGCACACAGTTATACACCACATGCAAGTCTATGACTTGAATCTGCAGTCTTCCATATCACCTGCTTATATTCCTGCACATTTAGTTATATATTAGGCACAATAGGCGGCACTTGGAGAAAGTTTATTTTGACACAGAAGCTCACTGCTCAGGCTACACCCAAGTGACTGTTGCAGACTTCTCTCTCTCTTGTAGTCACACCTTTCTCAATTCTGAAGAAACTCTTGCATGGCCTGTGCCAGGTCTGCAGACTGCAGATGGCTAGAGCCAGACATCTCCTCCCCCCAGCTAGTAAAACTGCTCTGGCAACTCCCAAGCACTACCAATGCAGCGTATGCTGCTGTTGCAGGTGTTGCTTTGGCAGCAATGTGAGCTTAGCTCTTAAACATGTTCATGTTCAGTTATCATTTTGTCAGACCACCAACTTTCTTCCTGAGGAGAAAGACAAAATGGTTGAGGCTGAACTTTAAATGTTTTGCTAGCATAGATGTAATGAACATGGAGAAAAAAAAAATCACAATTCCATCCAACACAACTAGGGGGACAAAAAATGCTGGGAAGACGTAATTTACACAAGAAGAAAGTTCCTGGTACTGCTATGGCTTGTGTCACTCAAGCAGGCAGTTTAATTATGGTGAAGAAAGAGTTCCTTTTGCAACTAGGTAGCTCTCCAGTAGAGGGCCTTATTTGGTATGATTGTCCTCGCAAACTTGCTGCAGTTTCACTAGTCCTGAAATTCAGCCATAACACAGTGCTATTTCATAAGACAAGAAAAGACAGCAGAGTTTTGTTCTTGCTCAATTTCAAAGGCTACGTCAAATAAGTGTGTTAGACCAGGAAGAAAGAAGGTCAGAATAATCTCTAAAAACAAAAAGTATCAGTTTAAATGGAGATGTTGATTTCCATGATGACTTTACCACATATACGTATGAATATATACACGAAGTCTGCTCTTCCACATTATCTGCCCAGAAGTTCAGGTACAGTTGGCTATTGTTCTAAAGAGCACAATGTCAGCTCCTATGTGGCTAAAATAAAGATTTAAAGAGGTGATTGAAACATCAGTGAACTTTCTATGCTCTATTGCAAAGGGAACTAGAACAAGAAAGTTTCATTATGAAGTTTATGTTTGTTTCTTGCAACATTTTATTAATATTTCAAAATCAAAGTAAACATTACACTGTATTTAATGTTCATTTCTGAAAAACAGAGAGAGAACAGCGAGGATGGAATAGAATGTGTTTTATCACTTGGAGATATTAAGAAAGTAAATGTTGAGAAGTCTGGCCAGATTGTTGTGTCTGTTTATCTCAACAGTTCCAGTTCTCTGTTTTCTTGCAGAGAGGGCTGTAAGGTTGGATGGAGCTCCCTTTACCTCTTCCCTGCACATCTCTACACTCAGACTCTGGGAGAGGGAGCAATATACATCTCCCAACTGCTATTCTAACCCCCACGATGATGAGTGAGGAAGGGCTAGAAAGGAAGAGGGTGGAAGCTTTGACAATATATCAGCTAGTATTCCTGAGCCAAGGAGGTGAAAGGATGAGGTCCACACCTAGGAACAGACTGGTTCACCATAGGATTCAGGATGCTTCCCTGTGTGCGGGGGAAAAAAAAAAAAGGAACTAAATTGTATTTCATTTATGATAGCATTCTAGCACCATCCCGATACACTTCCCTTTATTTGTGCTAGCTTCCAAACTCAGACTATGGCTGTGAGATGTATTTCCTGTAGCATTTTCTTACTATTTGTACAAGTTTGGAGTAGTTGCAAGCATTGATTTGGCTGTATTTATCACACAAGTCTCGAAAGACTGATCCTGCTACATTTTAAATAGAGCAGTATACTCTACCTCCCATAGTCGTATTGATTACTGTGCTTTGACTTTCAGATTATGGTGTGTTTCAACAAGCGTAAGGTTCAGAATGTGGCCTATGCTTAATAACTTCTAAGAGCTGCCTCTAGAAAATTCAGTGAGTAAAGAATCTAAACTAATGAAATTGTGTAAGTAGTAAATGGTAAGGTAATACATGAGAAAACTGCGAAGGTGGTGAGTGCAGAATGGATCTAATCATGGAGATTCTAAATGTTTTCTGAGTACCACCCAGTATTCAGTAATGCTTATCTCGGCTGAAATTCACTCTTTGATACCTTTTACAATAATACGATCGATCAGTGCTTGTAAGCCTTCAAAAGTATATTGAAGAGGCTCTGTCCTCTTGATTGGTGCTTTTTTTTTCCCTCTTTGGTTATTCAGTATATTGCTTGGAAGCTACAAAGTCAAACTAATGGCAACATCTGAAAGAATCACATAGATCCACATTTGAAAATGTCAATCTGAACTGGAAACAAAGATGGATCAAAATTACAACAGAAATTTACAAACTTTAAAATTATCTGGGTATTGTTTAATAACTAAATATTGAATATATGTTATGTGCCTAAATGGTAAATGTTAAATACTTAACATTTAACATCCTCTCTCATACGACATACATGTCACACCACATGTAAATAGTGACATTCAACAACCATTGACATCTGCACTGCCTCCAGTTTATGCTGTTATTTTTTAATGTAACATTTTCAATGCCTACATTTTCAGAAGTAAAATTCAGGAGCCTTGAATTGAAAAGACTAGGTATATTTTCTGAACATCAAGGCATGTTGTGTCTCAAGTTTTGTGCCCACGTATTCATAGCAATGTACAGAAGTCATCAGTCACTATTGAGAAACCATATTAATATTTTCCAAGTAAAGGAACACTTTTTTTATTTATAAGGCTTAATATAATAATTTAAAACATTTATCTTGAACTCAGTGT
This sequence comes from Burhinus oedicnemus, assembly GCA_008921705.1. Taxonomy (NCBI): domain Eukaryota; kingdom Metazoa; phylum Chordata; class Aves; order Charadriiformes; family Burhinidae; genus Burhinus; species Burhinus oedicnemus. The sequence goes on along the minus strand of VFFE01007237.1, from coordinate 3,082,973 downwards.
ATGCAGTATTTAGTACTGGAAATTTGTACTATTTTTTTTTTAATTTCTCCAGATAAACTCTTATTTCACAACAAAACAGTGCATGCATATGCATATAAGTATATATAAATATATACATATATATAATATTGCTGATGCCAGTTTTCATCATGGAATAGGATTTTACTGTATGAATCATGAGGAAAGGAGATGTCTGAAATTATGTACCAGAAGAGGATGCAGGATTCTCCCACTCACTGCCAGCTATTGTTGCTCTCCTATTTGAAGGATAGATGGAGCTTGGAGAGGATTTTCTTTATTGTTTTGAAGCAGTTGGCTCTGTGTATAAAGAAAACATCATGCTGAGCTACCAGAAGCAGCATTCATTCTCATTTGAAAGCAGGTCATGCATTCAGCTTTGCTCTCAATTTCCAAATAATCTCAGCAATATGCACCACACATGCTGCTCTGGGCCCCTGAAAGGACTCATACTGGTAGCATCCCTTAACACACTTATCTTATTAGTGCTCTGGGTCTGTTTTTCTTTTACTTCAGTTTCTAATTTTGCACACCTGCCACAATGAGGCACACCTGCAACCAAGAAGTCTGCCTATGTCATTAACATTGACTTTTTCTTCAGGTAGAAACACTCAGCTTTTCCCTCAAAACAAAGTGAAAAATAGTACAACTACTGCAAGTACTGTCATTGCTTCTCAAAAAGTATCCACAGATACAAAACAAAAACAGATGAACTGTCAGCATAATACTCAGAACAATGCATTTAACTGGGTATTGTCATCTTCAACACAACTTCTGTTACTAAGAGCACAACCTGGAAATGTATTTAGATCCTATCTCCAAAGGCAGCTGTTGTTGAATGTCAGTCAGTCACATACTCAACTTACTACCCCAAAGGCCCTCAAAATTAGGAAGAACTGATTTTTACTTTTAGGTCTTTTGTTTCTTAAAAAAACCCCTGTCCTGGTTTGAGGTGAAACAGAACGAATTTTCTGTTTGGAAATTTTACTTTGCAGTTAAGCCTCTGCTAACTAACTGCACTCTCTGACATTAACAGCATATTGTTCAGACACTGTTCGTGCTCAGAGACATAAAACCTGATTATTTGTAATTTATGCCAAGGAATGGCATGCAGAGAGGCTCTTGCTTATACTTATTACTGCAACAACCAAAGTCAGCTAACTCTGTTATTTGCCCCATTGGAGGGTCAGAAGCAGAAAAGAGGGGTCGTGTCCGCAGGGGGGGAGCGGACAGGACAGGTGACCCAAAACTGACCAACAAGGTATTCCATCCCATCTACATCATGCACAGTATAAAAGCTTCAGGACCAAAGGGTCAGTGTCCTTCTTCAATGGCCAGCGTCTGAGGAGGACTCTATCTGTTCATCTGCCTTTGATCCCGATGCCTGCATTCCTAAATCCAGATCCAGAATCCAGTTCCTGTCCATCACTGAGTCCAGTCTGGGACCTTCCCAGTGCCTGCCGGTGACATGACTATCATCCTGGGTGCCTGATACAGTTTTGTATATATTGTATACATTTCATTATTTCATTTTTATTATTTTATTAATATTTCATCAAAGTAGTTTAGTTTCTTCTAAACTCATAAGTCTCTTTTTCTCTCTTCCTCCTCTCCTGGAAGGGAGATACTCTTTCTGAAGGGAGAGAGGTCAGGCAGCATCTGTTCATTTCAGTGGCTAGTCTGGCCCGAACCATGACAAACCCAAAAACTGGCAAAATAAGCAGCGGCCGCAAAACTCCAGAATAAATGAATGGGTTCTTTTATGTGGACCTGTAGGGAGTGTTCCCCATGAGTGCAAAGGTAACACTACCTGACAAAATACCCCTTTCCATTAAGAAAGACACCACTATCATCATCTGGAAATGCCTTCAGTTGCTGTTTGCTTACCAAGAGGACACAGGTAGATGAACTGTGCAGCTCTTGTAAAAGAATTTATATGGTGGTATGTAAGGGATATTGCTACTATGTGTTACAAAGATTGTAAATATTTAAGAAGTGTGTACCTGAAGTTTCCCAGCTGTGTTAATGCAAGTGAAGGCATCAATAAAAATAGATACTTCTCTATTGTGCTTGTATCAATGATCAGCCACCTACAGTAAATTAAAAAAATGCTAATTTGCCAGGAAAAGACAACAGGTGTTATAGTACTTATAACAACATAGACATTAATGCCATTGGTGACCTTGGGCTATTTAGTAACTGGGAAAAGATTAATATTATGTTTACCTTTAAGAAAAATGGGAAGAAAGATGGGCACTACACACCAGTTGGCCTCATCTCAGTCCCTGGAAAGGTCATGGGCATGGCCTTTTGGAACGCATCTCCAAACATATAAAGGACAGGAAGTTAATCAGGAGCATTTAACATGTATTTACCAAGAGCAAATATTGCTTGACCAACCTGTTTGTATTCTGTGATGAAAAGTGTAACTATATTTTGATTTTAGCAAGACTTTTGGCACTATGTCCCACAGCACTCTCATCTGGAAGATGACAAAATCTGAGCTAGATGACCAAAATTATTAGGTGAGCTAAAAATTAGCTGGATTGCCAGGCTCATAGGGTAGTAATCAGTGGCTTGACATTTAGTTGATGGATGGTAATGAGCAGAACACCTCTGGTATTGATACTGTTCAACATCCTTCTCAGCAATCTTGGCTACAACACCAAGTGTATACTCCACCAATCTGCGTACAGCACAAAGCTGGATGGGGGGAGAGGTGACACCCTGAATAGTACATTTTTAATCCAGAGTTGATACATTTAAGGGCTGGGACCACAGAAGCCTCACTGAAACTCCATAAGGAAGAGCGCAAAGCTCTCTTGAGGCAGAGAAAGCCCATGTTATAGTATGGGCTGGGAGCTGATGAGCAAGCAGTCCTGCTGAAAAGTATAACGTGAGGGTTATAGTGGACGCCAAGTTGCACTTGAGACATTCTTGGCAATGGTGTGGATGCATCTGGAATACTACATCTAGTTTCACTCCCCCTCCCC